>VDFB02281492.1:723485191-723604949 GCA_007258455.2 Sequoia sempervirens
AAACCCACTCGATACCACTTGATGAAGTAGGGCGCAACCCAAGACTTAGAAAATAACCCACAAACAAGAGAATAATTTTATTATTCAAAATGGAGCTTCTTACATGCAGAGGATCTCAAATCCCCAAGTTCTACAACACATGCAAGTTACAGAAAGCTACAGAATAACCCTTTCGCAATATGCGAGCTTGTCCCCAAAAAGTTACCCAAAAATTAGAAACCCGCCCATAAATATAGCTCATCTTTAGTTTGGAGCCAAAACAACATTCAAATTTCAGTTTAGGCAGTTTGGCGCCGAAAAATTACAACTTGAAGTTCGAATTTCAAAAGAACATTTGCAATTGTATCTTATAGAAAGTGCGCCAACTTCCCGGGGCCATAACTTTTGATCCGGGACTCTGATTCGCAAACCGTTTGAACCGTTGGAAAGGTCTCGAAGTCAATAACGCGCTTGAAACTGGCTATGCCAATTTTGGCAAGTTTCTAGGCTGATCCGAGAACTCTAAGTGCCTCAAATCTAACTCAAAATATTTTCAGGTGCAAATCTTGGAGACTAAAACTGCAATATCTTTCAACCCAGGAATAGAAAATAAAAACCGTAAATTGGGAATTTCATTATGATGAAAAGGGTATCCAAAAATGTAAAAACATCTAAAACTAAGAAACCTAAAATTTAACTATTTTTGGGTGATGCAAGATTGCCCTTACACCACTGGATGCTCCTACATCATGAGAAAAGCTAGATGGTTCTACATTCTCTCAAAAGATTAAGTTGAAATATCATAAAGGACTTTAGATATGTACAATAAATGAAGTTATTAATTCTTTTTTTTATAAATATTACAAGGAAAAAAATAATAGAATAGTTAAGATTTATTAGTTTGATCAATTTTGTAATAAATCAACACCCCGGGTGGTAAAGTACTAGTCTAGCATTGAATTTTAAGTTATAATTTAGTTCAAGATTTAGTTGTTCATTCTATTTCTAGATAGGGGTTCATTTCCCAACTTAAATTCTCAATTAACTTTTTTTAGATCCACAAGATGTGGAACACATGGTTCCTATATATTTTGGGTATTTCGAAATGGTTAATTATTAGAAACTATTTTGTGTGCAAGGAACTAATATAGTTTCAACGTGGATTTTCCTACTACACTTTGTGAGAAATTTATTAAACATTGAAGAATTACGCTTGTTGGATTTATATGGGTTTTAATCATTGGTGGTGTTATGTATGTTTTGTTTATCTAAGTTAAATAAATTAGTGAAATCAATTTCTTTATAGTGATGTTGAATAGTGTCTCATCTCAAATATGTACATGCTTTATGGCGATTTGATTGGATGTGGCTTGAAATTTTGAAAGTTGGAATTTCCCTTTCATGATTGCATTGATATTAAAGGTGATTAGGTGAATACTGATAACTTTAGTACTAGTTTCCTTTATTTTTCGTAACCATTTTAGAATTGATACATAAAATCAAACTTTTTTTTCTCAATTCAATATAGTTTTGTCTTAATTTCTCTCTTAATCTAAATATTTTTCTATTTATTTATGATACTTTGAATCCTTAAAGATCACATTAATTGTCTAGATCTGCTAAAGAAATGATGCAATTTCTCATAACATGCAACTAATTCAAGAAGTACATATTTTTACCTGATATTACATGATTTAAAATATATTTTTTGGAAGTCTGAATCACCAAAAACCTTGTTAAAACCTTGTTAAATAGTTTAACTACTAAGCTATCCATCATGATCAAGACTTGGCTTAAAAGGAATCTTGGAGTAGGAATCCTTCTTTTTCAAGAGTATTGATTTATTGTTACTCACTAGTTGTTTGTACTAAAACCAGCATCAACATAAGGTAGATATGAACCATGTTCTCTCCTTGTCTACTTTTTCCTATAGAAAAAAGAGGACTCCTTTGGTTGCAAAAGTAGAAAAACAAAAAAGACACAAGAGCCTAGACTTGAATATATTTTGTTATCTCTTAAAATAAGGGTAAAGAAAAGGTTTCTCTCCTCCCTAAGGGTATTAAATCCTATAATAAGAAGGTTTTTTCTAAAATGTCTATAGATACAAAAATTTATCTATCAAACAAAGAGACCATAAAAGGATGAGAAGGTTGTTTCTTCAAGGGAGAGATCACATGACTTGCTAATATCTCTATTGGGGGAATTTTTTTAACTAGACATAAGAATATCAAGAAAGATAACAATGAAGACACTGTTGAGATTATGGATGCACAATCCATGAACCTCCAGTATATTCAATGGAGGACCCTTGCCATGAAAGATAATCAACCACACAGAAAGTGTTTGAACTTAGGCATGCACAATGGAGATTCTATATTAATCTACATTATGAGATGATTACAAATGTACAAATTCCCTGATTATATATGCATGAGAGAGATGCAAGATGCAAGATGATGTTGCCATGTGTCATGATCTAACAACATGTGACAACATGTGAACCCTATCTAGGAAATGATAAAAAGATAAAGATAAGTTCTAGAAGGACAACTCATCTTCTAGAAGGAATCTTATTCCTACAAACAAGGAATGAGAATTAGCCCATTATTAAATGATTTATTATTAAAAGGCAACCTAGGACTAAAGGATGCAAGACCTAAGTTAACTTATGCTAGTGTAATAATTAATTTAATTACACTAACAACCCCTCATAAGTTCAACTTAGGGAGGAAATGCAATGATTATGCAAAGATGATGGGTCCCAGCTATGAGGCCATTTTAGGTACCCATGTACATGATAAAGATGCATAAAATCTCCCACAATCAGAGAAAAGGGGAAAACCGAATGGGAACAAAACCCCTCTCCAAAAAGGAGATGAAATGCAGAAAAAAAAAAAGTAAGATAGGATGGGAAGGATGGAGGACTCCCAAATACCCCCCAAGTACACCATCCATCACATTGATACAGTACAATCAATAGCCCCCCCATAGGAGGGAAAGAGAGAGACTATGTAGCCCCCCCAGAAGATGTGAACACCTACAAAAATGGAAAGTGTTTGAAGATAGAACATGATCCAATGTCGACAAACAAATTTTCTCCCTTTCAAAAGAAACAAAACCAAGTGCAAGTGTAGAGATGCTTCCCATTCCAGATAGGAATTGAAGGAAGGAAAGATGAATGTGGATGATGTCTTTGGAAGCTACTCAAGTGTCTCCTTTCTTGATGATGAAGATGTCACAATCAACACAGGTACATGCCCAATCAATGAAGAAGGTGACAAACCAGGACTATACAGAAACTGATGTTGAACTGGATCCAAAGATGGCAATACAATGAATATGATTGATACTTGATTTCCCCCCTAAATGAAGTGTCCTCAAAACCACTAAAACAAGTCTGAAGCAATGAAGGTGTCCAAACCACATGTCTCCCGCTAGGAAGAAACAAATCCAATGGTAGATGCTGAGAAAACTTCAAATCTTGAATGGAATGATAGGGAAGAAGTCTCATACATGAAATCTCTGAAGAGAAAACAAGTGCCTCCAAGGTAGTCTCTAGATCCCTAATCAAGGTCAAGAAAAAAGGATAAGGAGACTCTAGAAAACTCTCCAAAGTGGAATCTGAATAGAGGAGTACTCAAGAAAACTTTCAAAACCTGTAGAAGTAGCCAAGTCAGTGATACCTAAAATGAAGCCATCATGTGATGTCAAGTCTAGAAAAAAGAATGTGTCCTGATGGATGATGATGATGGAAGCCTAAATCAATTAATCTGGACAAGGAATCACTGAATGTGAAGGGATACCAATTGTCTCTGATGGAGAAGAAGCATCCGAAGAAACCTTGTCAACCTATTCAATAGATTCAAGGCAATCAATCCCCTGCACAATAATATCATCATGGGGTACTTGATCTGAAGAATGACATTCTAAATCATGACCATCACAGAATGGTGGAGTGTCTGAATCTCCATATATCTCCCAAAGCTTAGTCCAAAGGATATGAGGACAATCACAATGATCAATAGCATTCAAAACATCACAATCAACTTGCATTCCAATGATCTCCAAAATAGTGTACCTACTACAAATCCAAGCAAATTTTTGAATACCTTCACTTGGAAGGGGAACTATACCCTACAAATGTGGCAACAGTGCAAGTGATTGGAGATGGTGTGTGATCTCATCCCACCATTGTGAATAGTTTCCCTTGTGCAACATAACCAAAGAAGGAGTATATGAAAGCCCCATAATGAACTATCTCCAAAAATACAAAGACAGTGACCTTCAATAGCAAATAGAAGCTTCCAAGGATGATGCACAACTAAAGTGATGCTACCCGGATCAAAAAATATTTTCCCAACCTTTAGGATGTCCAAGTTATTAAACAAATGCACCAAATTGAAAAAATCAATGCAAGAGTACCTAGAGCTAAAAATGATCAAGATGTTTGGACTAATGAAAAAAAAATTGAAATATCTTTCTGATGCCATTGGAATCACCGAAATACGATGAACGATTGCGAAGATATGAGCCTTTAAGTCCAAATTAGGGTTTGGAATTCAATTTGGTGAAGATTTTTCTACAAGAATTTTTTTGTAGAATTGATGTCACCACTAGAAAGTAGACGAAATTCTCTTTTCGATGGTATCTTGTTTGCTGATTTTCAATACCCTGGTGAAAAGTTATGAAAAAACAAAAAAAAATGCCTAGATTAGGCACTCTACAGGCTAAACAAGAGCAAAAAAATAGCCCCTCGAGTGGTAGGACTCGGTCATTGATATGACTGCAGTGTTCAATGTGGAAAAAAAATCATGCAACGTTGGAGGACAAACACTCAGTCCTTGATGTGACCACGACGCATGAAAAAAGAGCAAGAAATGACACTGGAAAATAAGAAGTCGGCGGGAGAAAAGGTCCAGTCGACGATCGTCTGCACAATGGATGGTAGTCAGGATATAAACACTGGTCAACAAAGGAAAATGAAACAGCCAATAGGAGCCTTAAATACCACAGTGTTGGTGACAAACAATTGGATATGAATACGCCAACGGTTGGAGAGGGAATGACCAATGACAGAAGGAAGTCGATGATGAGGCAAGCCCAGTGACAAATCTCCAAGCGACAGGGTCGACGTTGGGTATAGACAGCAGGGCGCGAACCCAGAGAAGTGACATCGTTCGTGCCAGGAATTAAGAACTACCAACAAAACACCTATTCTACAAACTTTTGACAAAAGAAATTTTATTTATTTGATTTTTAATATTGTCGACTAGGCAATTAAAAATCAAAGAGGAATTTTAAATATTTATGCCAACAATATATCAAAATATTCAAGCCAAAAAATAAAACCCTTATATCAATAATGTCGATGATGATTTAATTAGACCAAATGTCGACCAAGCATTAATAATGCAAGTCGGTGTGGTTTATTTTTCTGATTTCCTACCAGAACTATAGAAAAAGCCAAATATTTTATTTTCCAAAATAATATAAGAAAAATCCCAAAAAAAAAAATTTGAAAAAATAATGTGCCTACTACTAAAAAGAATTTTGTCTCAAAGGAAAAATCATCGGGGTGATTTTTTACTGCAAATTGTACAAATAGTACGATTGATTTTGCAAACCCTAAAATACATCTAATGGCTCCCAGGATGATGAATCTGATTTTGATGAAAGGGTAGGTGATCCTTGGGTTTCAAGGCCTTATGAAGACAATGGAGAGCTCAAATCTAGCTCAATCTGCTTCAAAAATCAGCTTGGTCCCCGGGTGGATTCAAGTAGCCTTCAATGGAAACCTTTAAGCCTGCAAAGAATCTCACACACCAACTTTCTTGATCAAGGGTTGACGTTTCACTGGAAAAACTCTGATAGCATGTTAGAATTCAACATGCTCTGATACCATGTTGAGATTATGGATGCACAGTCCCTAAAGCTCTAAAATCTTCAATGGAGGACCCTTGCCAGGAAAGATAATCAACCACACAGAAAGTGTTTGAACTTAATCATGCACAATGGAGATTCTATATTGATCTACATTATAAGATGATTACAAATGTACAAATGCCCTAATTATATAGGAATGAGAGAAATGCAAGATGCAAGATGATGTTGCCATGTGTTATGATCTAACAACATGTGACAACATGTGAACCCTATCTAGGAAATGAAAAAAAGATAGAGATAAGTTCTAGAAGGACAACTCATCTTCTAAAAGGAATTTTATTCCTACAAACAAGGAAGGGGAATTAGCCCATTATTAAATGATTTATTATTAAAAAGAAACCTAGGACTAAATGATGCAAGACCTAAGTTAACATACACCAATTCTCTTCCAAACTTTAGTAATGATGACAATGTTTGTGACTATAATTCTTAGTCTCTACATAATGAAGTGGATGATTCCCCACCCCTTTCTCCTTCTAATGTGGTGTCTCCTAATGTTGTTCTAGAGGATTTCTTTACTTGTGGTGAGGAAGACCAAGAGACTACTCATGATAATAATAGTAATAATTATGATGCAATTAAGGAGATTAGTGATCAGGAAAACAATAATTTTTTCAAAGATGACCCCATGGAGATCTATTATGTTCGGATTGAATATTTTTAGGTTAGAGTGAACAATATAGAGAGAATTGAGGAAAATATGTTGATCATCAAAGCTGCAAGATAAAATTAGATAATATATATTGATAAGAATGGAGGTTGTTATGAACCAACTTATCAATGTCACCAATTGGATCATGAGAAAGGTTGTCATAGGGGTGGTTACTATCCAATTTAAGATGAACAAGAATAATAAGAAACAAAAGAATGAAGATGAGGTGAAGAGAACTTCCAAGAAGAAGATAAAGAAGAAGTTATTTATGGGAGTTGTTTCTTGGAATGAGACTCTTGGTGCCTTAACTAAGGACTACAGTTCCCTTTACTAGTTCTTCTTTGTTGTGTTATTTTTTTTTGTGTTTTTTGTTCTCTATGGGTGAAGCCACAATAGTGGTTTATGATTTGATGGAGGAAGGAAAACTCACAAAAAGTGAGCCCATGGTAAAAAATTTGGTTTTAGGCGTTCGAACGAACCTACAGGTTCGAGCGAACCCACTTAAATGCTTGACCCCCATTTCCCTCCCAAAAAACCAAAGGAAATGAAAATTAAAAGGTGGTTCGCTTGAATTCCTAGGGGTTCGTTCAAACCCCACTTATCCATCATTCTCTCCCTCAGACACAAAAAATCTAAATTTTTTCACTTCGGAGCTTGGGTTGAAGATGAAAATGGTGGAGACTTCACAAACCCAACTAGAATCAGGTAGTCTTCAGAACGAGCTATCCAATGAATATAATTTTAATATGTTTTGGTTTTATTATTTTATTTTTTAGTTTTATTAAACATAGGCTTTTCACTGAAAAATCAAGCTCTTTGTTCGCACATGTGAAAAATAGCAGATTATCAAAAAGAAGAAGAAAATATGAGTGCACAGATATTGAAGTCCTTGATCCAACAAAAAAAGTTGCACGTTATGGTGCTATGTCTCAATTATAATTAGTTTGACTTTGAAACTTTATTAAAGAAAAATATTCAATAAAAAATATCTAACCAAGTGGAAGCACTAGATATCAAAGTTACAAATCTAAATTTGAAAGAATTAGAATTTTATCCTTCATGCAAAAAAGGTTAAGCATTATATGGTGAGCGTCACTTTTTAAAAATATTTTTTTTTGAAGAAAAAACTAGTTCTCGAGGGAGATGGAAAAAGAAGTGCAAATTGATTCCAATTTTTTTTTAAAAAATATACTTAGAATCCACAAACAAAATTTCACGAAACTCTAATTTGCATCATCTTCAAATTTCTCATGGTTTAGCCACTATAGGTACCTGAAAGTGAAGATTTAGTTAAAAAAATTATTTCAATGTCCAGTTTGGCCAAAAATTGTAAACCACTATTGTCGGATCACCCCTATTGCTTTTTAGTTTTGTTTGGCCTAGTGGCTAACCTCTATTTTGTTGATAATAAGAAATTTTTGGTGAACTTGTTAAGTGTCAAAAATATAGGTTACAAATCTGAAGAGGATGTCAGGCTCTATGATCACACTTGCAACGTCTTGAACTAATGGATGGAGTTAACCTTTATGGTTGATGAATCCCTGCACTTCAAGATCTGCTAAACCTAGGTAGGTGGACCTTGATAGCTGAAGCAGATTGAGAGTTGTATCACTTAGTTGAATTTATGGATCTATCCACAGTGGCATCAAGTGGAATAGATGAAGGCTTACTCTAACTAAGTTACTAAAATTTGAAATGTGAATGTATGGATAAGATTTTATAAAATTCTAAAATGGAATGGGTATGACTAGTCCCTGCTCCTATTGGGCTAATGGAGTCAAGAGGTGAATGATACATGACTTACTTGTTGGCTACAATTCAAATTGCTTGGCACTTGTGATTGTTTATACCTTGTATAAACATGTAAGAATGTAACTATTAGACTCTTCTTTATTGATCCAAATGATTCTTACCAGGTTACTATGATCAATTAATAGGAAATTTTAATCCTTTTGAAGAAACTAGTTAACTGAATCGCACAAAAGCAACAAATGTGCCCTGAAAAATAAAATGTAGATTTGAATAACAAGATAGAATCAAGTTGGAGATAGTATTATAATTCTATCAATTATAGGGCTCTTCTTTATTGTTTCAAGTGATACTCCTAGATTATTGTGATCTATTAAAAGGATATTTAATTTTCTGAGAGAAACCAATCAATGAAACCACGCAAGAAAAGAAAATGTGTTTTGATAAATTCATTTTTCACACTCCAATTTAAATAATATGAAAGCACCAATCTGGAGACAGCTAAATAATTGGATATTAACAACAAAAAATTGACACCAGTGTTGGAGCACCAATTTATGCATTCTTCTCCATTATATAATTTCAAAAGATTTTGCAATACACAACATAATGTTCTATTGAGGCAACTGATCGAGCTATCCAACAATTGATGATTTCCTAACCTACTACCTAATTCTAATGTTAATGCCTAATGATATGATTTTATCTTACATATATACATTGCATTTTTAGGGTTGTGACCCTTCACATATTTGTCTAATGTTGCTCTTCATTTTATTTTAATTAATTGCCTTCGAAAAATTCAAATACTTTAATATTAATCCTCATCTTTGTAATCTTTGTGAAAATTAATTCTAATGATAATCTTCCTTTGCTGGAAACTTCACTTTTCACCCATTAAGTATAAAAATAGTTACCCGCTTCATGACTTCTTTTGTGAAAATGTTTCCCATCCTGGTGAAAAATAAAGTATTTGGAAATACTTTAATTTTAATTCTCTTGCCAATAATTTTTATGTCCACCCAATTAATGCTCTTCGAGTAAAACTAATCATCCATTTTGTAACCCTTTGATGAAAAATATTTCACTTGCACTTTCACATAATGAAAATATATTTTAGGTAAAATATTTAAACCTACTTGATTACTTCATCTAATAAAATTGTTTTATTTCCCAATGCAAATAATCTTCTGTTGCACTTTATATCTTTAGTAAAAAATTATCCTCCTTGAGTATTATTTAATTCACCTGTGAATGTTTTAATAATTTTTTACTTAAAATTTATATTCTCACATGATAGTTCTTTTTATGGCTAGTTTTCCAAATTGTATAACAATTCTAATGTGTTTACACACATGTCAATCTTTGAAAGTTTATCAGTCTGTACCGCTTCATTATTAAACTTAAAACCCCTAATTTGAGATAATAGGTTTGATAGTAACAACCACCATGCACATTTCCACTATACTCAAACACTATGAAGTGCTTGTTTCTGTGTGACTTTTATTGTCATTTTCAAGGAATCTCAATATATTTATCAATTGACGCACCCCAAGCTGTAGATTATAGACTCTCTTCCCTGGTTGATTTGTAACTTAATACTCATCTATTTTAGTAGCCTCTTCGAGACTTCACAAGGTTCTTGTTGCGGCAAGAACTTCAACATTTTGAGACTTCAACATTTATCCATCTTCATATCTATAAGAACTTCATGTTCAATCCACTTCATCGATGAAGATAATGGCAAGCTTGAAGCTTTATTTGTCAAAGGTAACATGGCAATTTAAGCATCTCTAAATTTCAAGATATTGTTCTCCTTCTTTTTACCTTAATGGTAATTATTATTACCATCAACCAAATCATCAAATACTATGTTCTCATCATTGTAAATGTTGTATATATATACTCCAATCATGATTACTTTATATCCTCTGAGATGATACGGCTCAAAATAATTAGCCTCATCACGAAGAATAATCCTCTTCTCATTCTTCATCAATTTTGTCAACATGCTTTGTATCTACTTCATTAGTTATGTCCATTCAAACAGGTCACATAGCTCCTATCAACATGGATGTGTGGATCCTCCTGTTTGCTTGAGTCAAAAGCAATCTTTGCCTGATAAAACAGTTTGAATGATCTCCAGTTGTAGTCCTCCAAAATTGAAATTTCCAAAAGAGCCATTATCATTTACTGCTATCATCAATCTTTATATTTTCAACTTGATAAAGACCTAGCTTTTTATGGTGGCAACCGTGCCTTTTTCATTGTCAAAATTTTAATATGTTCCCACCAAAAGTGGAAAACCTCCTATAGCCTTCAAATCAAGTTATTCTCTAGTAAATATTTTATACACTACTTCCTCCAATTGCTTATCCTGAGCAACCTCAAGAAGTTGCTTGAAAATTGTTTCATTGATCACCTCTATGGTTAAAATTCCCTGACTAAGATGGTAGTATGATGTGTCATGAAGAGTGGAAATATTTTGCATGTTTTGAGGTAGCATGTCCTAGCTCAAACTGTTGATGCTGTCAAAATGCTTCTTAAAAAATCAACTAATCATATTTTCTTGACACCTTTATCTCTAAACTAAAGCGGGTAGTGATAAAAAATTTCTTTTTGATTTTTGCACTATGACCAAAACAAGCCAGGTAGCCTCCATAATTGCCTCGAAAAAATTATCAAAACTTCTCCCATAGCAATAAAAATGCACCAACATGTTGAGTGATGATACGAGAGCATGGTTATCAAATGGTTGGTCATGAAGTTATTAGGATTGAAAACTATTAACAATCAAAGTAACTCACTCAGCCCATCCTGAAGACTAGTCCTATCAAAGCCAATTGAAACTCACCAACTTGCTATTTTGTAAAAATATCAAATGTGATTCTAAGAAGCTGCCACCCTAGATACTAGTTCATTTAGGTCAAATGAACATGTCTACAAGAGGATTTTCCATCATTTTATTTTCTTCACCAAATATCAAGCATCAAAGTTGACCTTTTTGTAGTTGTTCTAGAAATGCAGTCTTTAAACTAGGTAAAATCCATTTGGTTTTGTTTTTGAAAAAATAATGTGCCATATAAAAATGGCCCCTTGTCATTTTCATGGCCTTTTAGGTCTTGTTTCACAGTGTTGGAACTATGTTGCTCTGATTTTATGTTGTAACATGGCTTGAACATGCTTATTTAGGTACTAAAACTCAAAGAATGATGTCTTGTGAAGGTGTTGTGAAGTGTTGTAAGAAATTTCTACATTCTTATAGACTATTTAATGAAATTTACCTAAAAATCACCTTTTTACTCATCAACAAGTCCTATTTTGAAGTTTTGTAAAGTCTTGTAACAAGCTTTCACACTCTTCTAGGCATATTTTCACTATTTACACCCTTCTCATGCTTTATTCAGACTCTTTATGCCCTCATAAGTTGTGTTTAAGTGTATTTTTCAATGTTATCCTAAAAAATAACATTAAATACAACATTTTTCCCGACACATGTTTTAGGTCCTAGGTGGGACCCATTCGCCATGGATAGCAAATGAGTCCCCCTTGGCCCCAAATTCAAAATATTTTAAATTTTCTTTTGAGATTTTATTCAAAATCACTTGATGTCAGCCTGTGATGAGGTATGAATGGATACAAAGGCACAATAATTATATAAATAAGTTATTTTCATCTCATTCTAACCCCCATTCATCAAGTTCACTTATCCACCTATTCACTCAAGCACTCAAGCATTTTACCTCAACAATTCAAACACTATTCAAGCACTTTGAAGCAGCCATTGACATTACTCCAAACTTGCATCATCAAGGGTTAGGTAAGTTGATAGCACTTGCATTCTATTATTTTATCTTTCTCTTTCATTTCATTATCTTTTCAAGGGTTTAATTACCAAAAGTGGAGTTTGACCAAGGCAAACCCCTATTCACTAACCCTCAATCATTTTTCCCCTATTATATGTTTGTTTGCAGCTCTTTGTATGCATATTTAACAGGTTATTAGGTGTTGAGGATTGATTTCCAGGTCAAATAGGTGCTTCAAGTAAACTTGAGTCAAATTCAAGCTTGGAGAGAGTTATTTGTTCGTTTTCTACAGAACTGACTTCGATAACCCAACAAGCAGACATTTTCAAATCTAGTGTTGCAGAGTTGTCTCCTAATTTTTTAGAAATTTGGGAGAGGACTGATTCACCACCTATGGAAAATGAGACCCACATTAGGACTAAAAATCTGAATTTTGTCAGATTTCGGATCCTGATAGACAAAAACTAGCTCTCGACACATTTTTACCAGGAGGAGGACTGATTCGCCACCCTGGGCGAATGAGTCCCACTGTGAAAATTTAGTAATTTCCATCAGCATTTAGAACATTCCAAAATCATCACAATTCATCCAGGTGCACTCAGATTCATCTCTGTACTTTTTTTTTTGTATTATTTCTTCATTTACATAGTTATTTGCATATCACAATGTGTTTTCAAACATAGTTGTAACTGCACTTTTGCGTTCATTTTCAGTCATTCAAATTAGTCAGTTGCATTTAGTTAAGTTCATTTACATTAAACAACATTGCATAAATTTTGATTTGAGTGAACCATTAGCATTTTTTGCCCTATCTCTCTCCTTTTAGGTGAAAAACCCTAGAAATGTAAGAGTAGTCCATAGGGTCCCAAAAATCTATGTTTCAAATACCAAATGAGATGTTGGGACCCTGAAAATTGGCATAAAAGCACATTAAGGTTGAAATAATCTAAGACACTAATTGGTTTGTCATGACACTTTTTCAGTTGCTTAATATTGTCCTCCAAAGTTGACCCTTTTGGCAGTTTTAACACTGTGTAAACAACAAACCTTCCCAGAACCCTTCAACTTGGCCTTTTGAAACTTTGGAAAATCAAATCGTAAGAAGCTGAAATCAGGTGTGCACACTCAAATATGTCATATAAACATGCTTGCATGGCAATTTTCCGTGAAATTTCATTGACTTCATTTTGTGATTTTTCAAAGTGGGCCACTGAAGTGGATTTTTCAACCGTACTTCTGAGTACTGAAATCAATTTTTCATCATGAGAGCCTTAAATTTTGCCAAAATTTGTATAAAATTTTAGGCTCCAACAAAATTGTTCCTTTGTTTTGTAAGGGTTGGGTGCCTTTTCCCCTACTTATAATATAAAAAAACTATTACATTCAACACATATGATGTAACTGATTTTAAAACAAATGAAGAAAATTATTAGGATGAATTTTCCACCCTTACAAATAATAATTTAAGGTTATTGTATATGTGAATGTGTTATACTAGTAAACTATCATAACTTATATTTTTGTTGTTTCTAGATCTGATTGTGTGAGATTTTTAACATCGATGTTTCGAATCACACTTCGTGATCCATCTTCAAAATGATAAAGAGCCCATAACATTATGGATTGTGAAAATCTAATAACATTAAACCATAACTTATTTAAATCCTTTTAAGAATATGGATGATCCCTCCTTTATCACCACCCCAACTTTAATAAATAAATTATTTATAATTAGTTTCCTTGAAAGTGAGAAATATAATAGAAATATGCTTCATCTTAAGCTTCAAATCCAATGAAAATAGACTAAATAAAATGTTTGGGCTCTTGGACGTACGATATTCCATCTCTCACCGCGGCCCACGTAGTAAAACGTCTCCAGACGGAATCATCTAAACTGTTGATGGATTAGATTTGCAGTAACACTAATTCTTTCATAACTTTGCCCATAGAAATTGAAGACGGAAACAATCTTGTCGTAGACTCGCAGTCAAATATCTGTAGAAGATTGCTTAGTTGATTCAGAATACAACTTTTAAGAAGAAAACGAATGATGGAAACAGAAGTCTGATTGTTTGAGACCATTTGGCAATAATGGTCCCCGACAAAATCAGATAAGAGAAATTAAAGAAGATATCGTGATGAAGCAGTAGCATGATTCTATTGGGGACATGTCTGTGCAAACATTTTAGTGGTTGCATGTACGTCATACCTAACAGTAATCTATGGTGAACAGTGGACGTTGCTTTCGGAGCACACAGGTTATAGTCCGTAACAAACAGTCCAGCAGATGGAGCAGATTTGATATTGTTGAAATTTTAGTTAATAAAATGAAACGTGAGATTCCATTGCCTACTTTTTCGGTTTTGGTTGAAAGGTAGCTCGCTAACTGCCATGGAAAGTCGAAACGAAGAACTGTACCATTCATGGTAGTCAATTTGCACTTGCTTGCATGTATGGATATATTGACAGCATTGTTTCTTCTCCTCTAATTATTAAATGGAACATAAATTCTGTCTATCACCTTTTGTTGGCTGGGGCCATTGGTTATCTTTACTTGAGGGACTGAATTCCTGCTGGGTAGGCAAGTTATGATTGAACATTGTCTTCCACTCAAGGCTTCCAGGAAGATGCTATTGCTAAAATTGTTCTTGGCCTGACTTTCTATTGGAAGCACTCTTATACAATATATGAGATTTTAGGTTAAATCTGATTATATAGTGATATACTATATATTAAAGTTCAATGTTATGATGTGCAGAAGCAATCCCAAATGACATGGATCTAATTTAGAATTCATTTTTTAGTTTCAAATTGATGACTTTGATCCTTTATTTATAGTCATTAGGAGACAATTTAGTACATATTTGTGAAATGATTCATTAGATTCTTGTATTTAAAATTTTTCATTTGAATATCAATTCATGTCATAGAATCATCTAGAAGTGACAAATATTATCCATGTTACAAAGATTATTGCTAAGAACATCTTAATTTGTAGCACTAAAAAGAATAGTACTTTAATTAGAATTTGCATTTAGATAACTTATGCACTTGCTTATTGTTTGGTAACACTTTCTTAATGTTGTAAAGCTAGTCATTCAAGAGGGTTAATTGAGGAGAATGTGAACTCTCACAGTTCAACAATCTTCGCAAGGACATTGTTTTTTTAAGAATTAAATAGGTCAGAGTTTTTAGAGGCATAACTTTCATCCAAGAAGTCAAATTATTCATTCAAGACGGTTGATTGAGGAGAATGTCAACACTCACAATTCAACAATCTCCCAAGGACATTATTTTTTAAGAATTAAAAGGGGCATATTTTTTACAGGCATAACTTTCATCCAAGAAGTCAAATTATTCAATATCCTATAGGTGAAAAAAAGTTGTCTTGATGTTGGTAAATATTTCTACAATTATTTGTAAATTTTATTTGAAGCCTCTACTTGCTCAGATTTTTTGTCAACAATGCATAAAGTTATTTTACCTACAAATGCCTTTTGTGACTTGTTAAAGGTGTTGGAAATCTCTTTCTATGTGTTAGAATTTGTAAAGCTTTTTCTTCGCATGTGATCCCATTTTTGACATTATAAGAATCCATTATATGCACTTTTAAATGTTTCTATACAATAAAATAAAATGTACACATTGTATTTATTTTTCGAGAATCTTGCACATCATGTTGAGTCATTATTATACTCACACTACTTATAAATTTTTTGGAAAGTTTAGTTTGTGTGATTTGAATTACCCTTCACAATCTTGTCTACCTTCAAGAAAGCTTACTTTTTATGAGAAAACCATTTCTAAGTTGTTCCATGAGAGGATAACCTCATCTACCTTCATGTGAGTGTGGTTTGTTTGAGAACACCATATTTTATTTATAGTTACATTTTTCCTTCTAAATTTTCTTATTTACCTTCTTATGCTATATTGTGACACATATTTTTAGTGGGTCTACTATACCTCTCCCTTAAATATTATGGGGATATTATACTATTTGTGCTAATGCTTTCTTAGTTCCTTATTGAGTAAATGTAGCAATTGGTTACCCATGAATTTTGGTGTTATGGAACACATAGTATATATACACCTCTTCACACTTATTTATGGAGGCTATCTTGTAGCCTTGATTGGCATCTATGCATTGTTTGAGTAATGTCCCTAAGGTCTTATGTAAAGTTATGTCATCTACATTTTCAACTATTAGAATCTTTTCTTCTATCCATTTGAATATTGTTCAACTAGCATCACTGAGATTACTCATGTAGATTTCATCCTCTTTGATCTTGATCCTCATCCTAATTTAAGTGGAGGTTCTCTAGTTATAGTAGTTATTCTTTGGTAGTTATTTGTAGCTTATTCATGCTTCATGGAGTTCTTCATATTCACATGTCTTCTTGATAATAATATTTAGGGACATCTTTTGAGGATGATTATTAGTCTTTCTCATGTATCTCTTTAAGGAGGAGTTTTTCCAATAAGTTTTCTCTTTTTCTCCACTTATAAGAGACGTTTTGTATATGAGTTTCTAATTACACCTAGTCATCAAAACCTATATTTGTATCTTTGTGTCTTTACATATGTTTTCTTCTCTCTAAATTTTACTTAGGGGATATTAGTATGAAAAGGGCTATTTACTAACTAGTCACCCTCTTGGGTCTAATTCACATGTAAGTTTACTTAGTATTTTTACCTTTTACTTATCAAGTCATAAAATAAAGACAATCATCACAATCTTATGTTGTCCTAAGTTTCATGCATACTATTTTTATTTGAATATTATGATTATATCTTGAGTAGATGTTATTTAGTAGTTAACTAATCTTGGGGAGTTAAATTTAACTAGTTAAAATATCTCTTACATAGATTAATTATTTTAGATAATTACTCTCCAAATCTTATCCCTAGCATATGCCTTATCCATACAAGAACAAAGAGCTTGTTTTAGAAAATAGTATGAAAGAGAGTTATTGTATCATTAAGGATAATATATTTTTTTATTACATTTATCTCCTAGTAAAAGTTTTATTTGGCTTTGTAGGATCCTTAGGTCCTATAATTGCTTTCATGAGATTATACATCCTACACTAGTGAATGTTGAAGAGGTGAGATTTTTCCATGGTTTGGAAAGTTTCTATAGGAATTTTATTATAACTTTCAATTTATTTGTGCATTGTTAATTGAGATAATGAGGGAACACAAGAAATAATTCAACTGGACATCAAGAGAATGTAGAATTTTTAATGTAGTGAATAATAACCTAATAGAATATCTAATACTAGAATCATCAAAATTTGACAAAGAATTTTAGGTTGATTTTGATACAAGTTGTGATCCATTATGTTGTTGTGATCATCTATATCAAGCATCATTTTATTTTTTTCAATTGTAATGGTGATTTCTCTAATTTTATTATTAGAATCATCATCAAATTTAGGAGGATCAACTTGTTCACTTTCATATGGAATAGTAGGAACAAAATGCTCTTAATAATTATTAATATTTGTTATTGAAGGAATAGTGTACAATCTTTGTTGGTCAACTTATATAGATTATTGTAACATCCACTTTTTTTTACTCTTGATAAATAGTTAGTAGGTTTTGATTATTTGACTATTACATTCACTTGAAAGACAAATCATCTATGTGTTGGTTATGGAGCCTAATCTTATTGGTCATAAGCTCATTTCATTTGAAAGCCACATTATAATTATATATATAACAGTGGAAATTATTATGGTATTTTTCTTGCCCTAGAAGGTAGCCTCCTTTCATGAGGGAAATATATTACGATTGTGTATTGTATTGTATTGTGTGAGGAGGATATGACAGATAGAAAAATAAGTTACAATAGATGTGTTGTACGCTGCATCCCTTCATTTTTTAGATATCTAATAAATGAAGGATTGATTGTTTCTCCATTGACAGTCCATATTGGGTGAACCATGTATATTTGTGTCTTTTTGTTTTTATGTTTTATTCTTGCATTCCTTTTATTGTATATTGCTTTATGATCCTATTGCTAACACTATGGTTGTGTGTGTTGAATTTGTTGTGGATTATCAAATGTCAATTCTTCTTGATAACGAATTGATTTGATTGATATTATATTTGTTGAGGATTGTGGTCTATTTGATAATTTTGTATTTCATATATTCACATTTTATTGAAATTGAATTTTATTCAGTTGTGATATATAGTATGTTTTATCATGAATTATATCATATGCATAGGTGTATCCCTATTGTTAAAACACTAGAGATCATTGAGAAGAAACTTCCACCATGATTACTCCTAGGATATCCCTTATTAGTGTAGATAATGTAGGACATAATCTCCATCAATAATGATTTGATAAATTAATTTGACTTGGCCTATGCATGATGCTTATATTTTCTAATGCTTGATAAAATCTTTGATTAAGCTAGGAAATGGTCTCATTCAGTTGCCTCCTCACTATTAGAATTGAATAAAATATTCTAATGGATCCATATTTTACCCAAATTCTTTGGAATATGTTCTCTAATTTTGACTCACAAATGTATGGAACTTGGAAGAAGACAAGCATACCAACAATGTGTTGCATATCTAAACATCTTAACAAATTTAACTAACAAGCAAGGCCCTTATGAATAATCTTATTTTATCATTAAATCCTTACAATTTTGACATACTCAAACACATTTTATTCAAGGTTAGGGGAAAACATAGGAAACCAAGTATATGCATTCATAGGGATTTGGTGAAAACCCCAAAGTATATTTGTAGCATGACGATCAAACCATTTCTTGTGTGTTTTTATGTTCTTTTTCTTTTTCCTTTTAAATATATTATAAAACTAATAATTTAATAAATAAAAATTACACTTTTGGATGATAATTCTAGCAAGGTTGAAGACAATTTGATTTATTTTAAAATGATATTTCATGACTTGTAACTATCATAATATTTTAATTTGAGGACCTCCTTTTAGCATCATTCTTTTATGGGGAGTTTAACATACCAACAAATTGGAATGAATTTTTTTCCTTACTTGGAAGGTGACTAGCCTCAAGATTCTTCATTTATTGTATTTACAAGGTTTACTAGAATTTCCATATTGAGAGCACTTTGGTTGTCTTAGGATTTAGGCATATTGGAGCAATAAAAATTAATAATTATATACAAATTAAATAACCTAAAAATAACAATGAAGAATAACACAAAATAGATCAACATATAATTTAACGTGGTTCACCTAATATGGGCTACATCCATAGAAACTTAGCCATCCAATGATTTTAGTATCCAATGCAAAACAGATTACAATCTTGCAAACACCATGCCACAACATACATCCTAGTCGCTTATAACAAGCTTTTTGGAATCTTCTAGAATTAGGGTTTTACAATGTCATTTTTCATTTGACGTGTTAACGGGAAAAAACTATGGCGTGTCAGCAGAAAAATGCCATTAATTCTTATGAGTGTATAGTACTTGCATGATCATTTGCCACATACCAAAAATCTCCCACTTGGAGATTGATCAAGCTCCAGACCAAATAATCTCCCATTTGGAGAATGATCCTAGATGACATCACTGCACTTATAGCTCCCACTAGATTACAAGTCTAGCTGGTTTCTTATGTCCACCATTATCACTTATGAAATCCATCAGAAACTGATGAGGAAATCAATTTCTTCCATGTAACTGCCTTTGTGAACATATCTACAAGATTCTCATTTGTGTGAATTTTCTCTAGCTTCAACCTTACATCCTCCAAAACTAACCAGATGAAGTTGTATCTGAGCTATATGTGCTTAGTTTTTGAATGCAAAGCCGAGTTCTTAGCAAGATGAATGGAACTCTAGCTATCAGTGTACAAAGGACTATCTTCTTGTCATTGTCCCAGTTCCTCCATAAAGTGATTGAACAAGTCATCTCCTTGCTAGCTTTTTTAGCAGCAACATACTCAGCTTCAGTGGTTGAAAGCACAACCTTTTGCAGCCTCAAAATCCAACTGACTGCAGTACCTCCTATAGTAAAAACATACCCTGTAGTACTCTTCTTGCTATCAGCCAAATTAGAGTCAACATATCCTTTTAAAGAAAAAAATTTCTTCCAAAACATAGTTTCTTTGAAGTAGTACCTCTCAAATATCAGAGAATCATTTTACCGCATTCAAATGTTCCATTCCTGGATTTCTCATATACCTACTTACAACTCCCACCGCATGTGCAATATTTGGCCTTGTGCATACCATTGCATACACCAAGCTACCAAATGTTGATGCATATGGTATCTTAGACATTTTGTATTCCTCCTCTTGTGTCTTTGGACACATCTCCTTAGTCACCTTAAAATGACTAGACAAAGGTGTACTAACTACTTTTTCATTCTGTATGTTAAATATTTTCAACACCTTACATACTCACTTTGCTACAAAAATAATTTTCTGATTTTCCTATCCCATGTGATCCTCATACCAAGGATTTTTTTTGCTACACCCAAATCCTTCATAGCAAATGAATTTGCTAATTCATGCTTAAGTTCATTAGTATATGCTACATGTTAGACCTGACAAAAAGCATGTCATCAACATAAAGCAACAAGATAATATAGATACCATTACCCAATTTCTTAAAATAAACACAATAATCAGAATGACATCTTTTGTAACCTCGTTTAGCCATAAAACTATCAAATTTCAAACTATCGAGGTGCTTCCTTCAAGCCATACAAACTCTTCTTTAACTTGCACATAAATTCCTCCTTACCCTTGACCTCATATCCCTTTGGTTGTTGCATGTATATTTCCTTTTCCAAATCCCCATGGAGAAATGTTGTTTTCACATCTAGTTGTTCAAGATACAAGTCTTCCATAGCCACAAGACTTAGAATAGTTCTAATAGAAGTCATCTTTACAACCGAAGAAAATATTCCATCAAAATCTATACATTTTTTCTGTGCAAAACCCTTTACCATGAGTCTGGCCTTATATATTTTCTTTCCTCCATCTTCTTCCTTCAACCTATAAACCCATTTATTTGGCAATGCTTGTTTACCTGCAGACAATTGGACTAAGTCCCAAGTTATATTTTTCAACAAGGAATCCATCTCCTCTTTCATTTGTAGCTCCCACTAATTTTTATATTCTACCTACATTGTTTCTTCATAACCATCAAGTTCACTAGAATTAATTAATAATATATAATATAAGGATGGATAAAATATTTTTGGGGGTCTAGTTATCCTTATAGAATGTTGAACACTTGTAGGAGTCTATAGGATAACTTGTTGTTGTTGAGCATCAGGTACATTTGGCATTTTATTTTCTAGAATCTCATCCAACACCACATATTCCTTTTTGGCATGTTCATGCTTCTTTTCCTATAGCTGATCCTTATACATGACCTTCTCATTGAATATAACATCTCTTACCCTAATGATTTTATGATTTTCATAATCCCATAACTGATAACCAAATTCATCTTCTCCGTATCCAATGAAGGTACATTTTTTAGACTTAGCCTCAAGCTTGGTTCTATTTTCAATATCAACATGGACAAAAGCTTTATAACCAAAGGATTTTAGAAATGAATAGTCTACCTTTAACCCGTTTATGCCTCCTCTAGAATGCCACCATTCAAAGGATTTGAAGGTCCCTTGTTTATTAAATAAATAGTAGTATGTACAACATCTGCCTAAAACTGTAAGGGTAGTCCAACATGCAATCTCATGCTCCTTGCACACTCCATAACGGTGTTATTCATCCTCTTAGACACACCATTTTCTTGTGGGGTTCCAGGAACTATTTTCTACCTATGAATTCCATTGTATGCACAATAATTTTCAATTTCTCTATTGCAATACTCACCTCCATTATCAGATCTGGGACACTTCAAATTTTTTTCTATCTCATTCTCAACCAAAGCTTTCCACTTTTTGAAAGTTTAAAATACTTCTTATTTTTGTTTTAGGAAATACACCCATGTTTTCATAGTTGCATTATCAATAAAATTAACATAATAACAAGAGCCACCAAGAGAAGATACCTGAGCTGGTCCCCATACATATGAATGCACAAGCTCTAATTTCTCACTCTTCTTCTCTTTCCCAACTTTGAGAAATCAAACTGTTTTATGTTTTCCATAAACACAATTTTCGTAGAACTCCAAGTCATTCTACTTTAGACCTATTATCAACTTTCTAGAGTGAAGTATCATCCATTTCTCACTCATGTGCCCAATTCTATGGTGCTACAATTATGTTTATGTTCCTATAAAAAGCTCTATAACTTTCTCAGTAGTAGCTAAAGTAGAAAAAGTATTACCAGTACAAAAATACAATGTGCCTACCTTTTCAGCTTTAGCTACTACTAATTCACCTTTAGTGACCTTCCAAACTTTGTTTGAAAAGATAACTATGTAGCCTTCAGTACCCAGTTGTCCTGGGAAAATTAAATTCCTTCTCAAATTTGGAATATGCCTTACCTCCTATAGCAACCATTCATTTCCATTCTATAACTTGATTTTTATCTTTCCTTTTCCAACAATCTTATAGGGTTCAACATCACCCAAATATACTTGTCCAAAATCACTTTGAATATAATCTACCAAACATTTCCTATGGGGTGTGGCATGAAATGAAGCCCCTAAATCTATTTCCCAAGAATCATTAGCATTATCTAAACAAATAATTAAAGCATCCTACAATTTATTACAGGCAGTATTAGCTTCCTTACTATCATCATGTTGTATATCTCCTTGTTTTCTCTTTTGAGAACAACAATCCTTCTTCAAGTGTCTTGGCTTACCACTGTGCCAACAATCCATATTTCCTCTGGATTTAGGCCTTCCTTTCTTTGAATTCCCTTGTGACTTCCCATGATTTGTTGGGATTTTTCCTCTCTCTTTTTTTCTTCCCCTCTTCTCTACAGTCAAATTATTACCTAATGTTGAACTCTCACCTGTGCTTTTCTTTTGCATTTCCTTGCTAAGGATAACACCATTTCAACATCATCAAATTTCAATGTATTTCAACCAGAGATAGAGTTACTTACAACCATTACCAAGCTATTCTAGCTTTCTAGAAAAGAAAATAAAACCAAGAGAGCCCTCACCTCTTCATCAAAATTTACTTTTATAGAAGTTAACTTACTGGTAATAATATTAAACTCATTTAAATGATCTATCATAGTTCCACCTTCAATCATATTCAAAGTAAATAAATGCTTCATGAGAAATACCTTATTTGAGGTTGAGGGTTTTTCATACAATTTAGCCAAATTTTTCATTAGATCCTATGTTGTCTTTGCTTCTTTTATATTGAATTCCATAGATGGTGCCAGGAACAACTGAATGGTTCATAGTGCCTTTCTATCCAAAATCTCTCATTCTTCATCAGACATCACAACTTATTTCTTTGCTTTTCCTTGCAATGGCTACCATAGATCCTTTTGATAAAAATAATCTTCCATCTGCATCTTCCATAATTGATAATTCTGGCCATTAAACTTCTCAGCCTTGAATTTTCCTTCTTCCATTGCTCCCACTCAAATCTAGTGGTTTCTTGCAAATCAACCAAAATACACGTGGCTCTACTACCAGTTGTTAGGATTCAAGTAGATTGGAACATAAACATTAACAACCTAGAAATAACAATGAAGAATAACACAAAATAGATCAACACAGAATTTAATGTGGTTCACCCAATATGGCCTACATCCACAGAGACTTAGTGATCCAATGATTTTATTATCTAGTGCAAAATAGATTACAATCTTGTGAATACCATGTTGGAATATACATCCCAACAGCTTATAAAAAGATTTTTGGAATCTTCTAGAATTAGGGTTTTACAATGTCATTTTTTATTTGATGTATTAACGGGAAAACCTTGACATGTCAACGAGAAAAAGCCTCTGTTGGGATGTGAAGCCCAATGGTCATTCGACCCTTCATCTCCTCCCAACTCTTTAGTTCACAGCTGAATATGAGTGTATTAATATATGTTTATAGTCCATGCATTGTATTTTATTATTGGAGATTAATAAGAGTTGTTCCTTGCTTTCTTGGTGGATGTAGCCATTTATAGTGAACCAAGTTAAAACTCATGTTATGCTATTTTTTTGTGTGTATTCATTCTCTCTTTATTCATTTTATTGTTAGTTATGTTTTTATCTACTCCTTAATACTCAACAATTTGTATCAGTGCTTGGTTAGAGCCAAGGAGAAGATATGGAAGATAGTCTACTTGTGTTAACCGAAGAAGACATTGAAACAAATTCTTGGGTGCTAGATATGGGAGCTTCATTTCATGTTACTTCATATAGGGAATTTTTCAAAACCTTTCAAACCAATGTCTTTGGTAAGGTCCTTCTTCCAGATAATAAATCTCTTGATATTGTTGGCATAGGAGATGTTTTATTGAAACTAATAAATGGAAAAAGTTGGTTGTTAAGGGATGTCAGGTATGTCCCTCAACTTAAACATAATTCAATTTAAGTTGGGCAATTGAGTTCTCAAGGATGTGGAGTCACTTTTGAACTAAAGAGATGGAAGGTGACAAAAGGAGAATCAGTGATTGCAGAAGGCAACAAATTAAACACTTTATATGTGCTGGAGAGTCACAATGAGGTGGGAGTTGTGAAGGAAATGGTGGATAGTGCCATAGAGCCTTAGTTCAAGAGGCTTGGTCACATGGGCAAGCAAGGTCTTGATAATTCACACAAAAGGAATAAATCTCCACAGCTGAAATCAATGAAAGGTAACAAGAGGGTCATGTTTGATCTTCCAAAGGAGTGAGAAGAAGTGAGGAATTCCATGAAACATAGGGTGAGAAATTATTATCACAATTCCACAAGTAATAAGTTAAAAGGAAAAGTACTGCCTTGTGAAGAAACAACTATTATTGCTATTGAATGTGGAATTTCGTTGATGGAAATAGATGAAACTCCCTTTGTTGCAAAGTTTGTTGTAGAAGCCACTCCAATGGATGAAGATACGCCATTTATTGAAGCAAAATTGCATGCAGGTGAAGCTAGAGAGGCTGAGAGTGCAAAGGTGGCTGATGATATGGATGGCAGGATAGACGATCTTAACGGTGAGCACTTGCAGTACATAGTGCAAATTTATTCGACACTAGACAAGCAGTTGATAGTGGATCCTTTGGTGGCAGTGATGGTGGACTAACTATATGTTCCCAATACAGAGAATAGTTGTTCCTCATCGCAGGTTTTCACTTAATTTCCTGTGACCCCTTCTCACTCTGCCTAGTCTGAGGAAAATTCATCTTCCACATAGCAAAGGGAATTTCCAAGTGTTGGTAATTGGCAACAAATGTTTGGAAAAGTTGAGGAAAGGCATTGGTTTTCTGATGCAGAGCCAATTTGAAACCAGAAAAAGATGGATGTTAATCTATGAGTGGAGATGGGCCTTAATGATATTGGATGCATGCATGAAAGGGAAGCTTTGTTCATCTCTAACTATGGTGGTGAAATTCCCCACCCTTGCTTGAGTGAATACAGTGAGCGAATCTAAATCTGATTATTTATCTTTGGTACATCAACTAGACATTCCAGATAAAAAAGACCATGAAGAGAACAATTGTGGCCAGAGGAGTTATGAAACCCTCCATGTCAGCAGGGATTATGCTGCTAATGATGTTGCATTTTTCAGTATTGGCAACTATGGCAAAGCTTGTTGATATGAGACCTTTAGAAAGATCATTGGCAAAGCTTAACGAAGTAAGAAAGAAGAAGCTTTCAGAAATGATTGGAATCATTCCAGTGGGAATCAAGGAAGAAGAATATGCATACATTAGAGAAGTGATTGGGCGATATCACAAGCATGAAATGGAGGGTGATCAATGCTCTTCCATTGTGGTCCAATGCATCAATGTGCTGATTAACATGGTTTGGTCTGTGGTGTGGAAATTTGACAAGCCTTAAACTTATAAGCATTTTATCCATAGATGTCCTATGAATGGCAATGGCCAAGTGGGCAATATAAGAGAAGTGTGTCTCGTCTCTGGGTTGCCTACCTCCACTAGCACAAAGTGCCTTGATATCTTGGACGAGGCAGAGGACTAGTCCATGGTAGGGATGTCAAGATGTAAGCCCATCGAAGTCAACAGTTTTGTGGAAGCTAGCATGGATGAAGCCCTAGGGTATGTTCGGTCAAACAAAGGAACTTCCAAGGAGCGTAGACCATGGTCAAATGACCAGGAATTTTTGTGAGCTGGTGGCAGATCAAGAGGAGGAGAAGTATATGCTACCTAACATCTTATTGAACTTATCAATTATGCTTGTAAGGTTCTAAGTATGGGTGTCGAGCTGCATTCTAATATGCACAAGTTCCAGATATTTCAGATGGAAGAGTGTTTGGGAATATGTTTAGTTGAGGGAAGACCTTTTTAATGAAGTGGGCCTCTTTAAGTCCCAAGAAAGAATATGGGTGTTTGTCTATAGTGAAACATAATATCATTGAAAGGCCTGCTAGTGATGGAGAACTAGAGTCCTATAATGATGAAAAACATTCATGTGCAGAGGAAATGAATAGTCATGCAATGGGCAGTTGTGCTCTTGAAGAGTTCCCTAAATGTTCCTCTCTTTACCAACTATTTTCTTTTCAAGAGCGCATGGAGTTAGTGAAAAATTCTCGGTTGGAAACATCTCTTAGGCTTCTTGTTATTACAGGAAATGATTTCACTAAAGAATTCACTCTGTTATCAAAAGGTCTTGTGTGGCTTCGTTGGTTCAACTTCAAACAGGAAAATTGTCCACTATGGTTTTCATTTAAAGATCTAAGAATCTTGGAGCTTTATAGTGCAAGGAATGTGGAGGATGAAGCTCTTGCTTCATAGGTTTGTAGAGCATTCGAGATGCCAAATTTTCACGATAGAAGAAATTAGTGGTGCCAGAGTAACCGTTGTGAAAATTGAACAAGGCGAAAACTTGGTGTCAATGGTAGTATTGTGTGGAAGTACATATAGTATGTTGGATGATCTCGAAACATCAATTGATGATGGTGTTCCTGATTATGAATCTATAGAAATTAATGTTTTGATGGGAAAGTTTGTTCCTGAGAAATTAGTAAGCAGAGATGTTAACTCTGATTTGACATGGAGAAGACTAATTCGTTGTGTTTGTGAGCAGTCATTGGAAAAACTCAAATCTTCGATAGACCTCATTGTAGTGTGAGTTCGAAGGGGAAATGCAACGGATGTTGTGCAATGCATGGTTGTACCGGTTGGACTTCACAAGGGAGGTTGTTGGGATGTGAAGCCCAATGTTCATTCGACCCTTCATCTCCTCTCAACTCTTTAGTTCATAGCTGAATATGAGTGTATTAATATATGTGTATAGTCCATGTATTTTATTGTATTATTGGAGATTAATAAGAGTTGTTCCCTGCTTTCTTGGTGGATGTAGCCATTTATGGTGAACCACGTTAAAACTCGTGTTATGTTGTTTTTTTGTGTGTTCATTCTCTATTTATTCATTTTGTTGTTAGTTATGTTTTTATCTGCTCCTTAATACTCAACAGCTTTGATGTGTTAGTGGGGAAAAGGTCATTTCTAGGTTATTTTGCATATCACAATGTGTTTTCAAACAACTTGCAGTTTCATAGTTTTCACTTAATAGTCAATATCTTTCATTAGATTTTTGCATTTAGATCATCTCATTTAGATACATTTAATCCATCCTTGCATTAATCTTGAATGTTTACATTGCATTTTGGCCCATCTTTTTCCTTTTAGGTAAAAAACCCTAGAAGGGCTAGAAAGACCCTTGGGTGCCAAAATATTTGTTTACACTAACTACCATAACTTATACTTTTGTTTTTTCTGAATTTGATTGTGTGAGATCCATCTTCAAAATGATAAAGAACCCATAACATTATAGATTGTGAAAATTTAATACCACTAAACCATAACTTATTTAAATCCTTTTAAGAATATGGATGGGTCCCTCCTTTATCACCCCCCCAACTTTAATAAATAAATTATTTATAATGACTTTCCTTGAATGTCAGAAATATAATAGAAATATGCTTCATCCTAAGCTTCAAATCCAATGAAAATAGACTAAATAAAATGTTTGGGCTCCTTCGACATACAACATTCCATCTCTCACCGCAGCCCACGTAGTAAAAACGCCTCCAGACGGAATCATCTAAACTGTTGATAGATTAGATTTGCAGTAACACTAATTCTTTCATAACTTTGCCCATAGAAATTGAAGACGGAAACAATCTTGTCGTAGACTCGCATTCAAATATCTGTAGAAGATTGCTTCGTTGATTCAGCGTACAACTTTTAAAAAGAAAACGAATGATGGAAACAGAAGTCTGATTGTTTGAGACCATTTGGCAATAATGGTCCCCGACAAAATCAGATAAGAGAAATTAAAGAAGATATCGTGATGAAGCAGTAGCATGATTCTATTGGGGACACGTCTGTGCAAACATTTTAGTGGTTGCATGTACGTCATACCTAACAGTAATCTATGGTGAACAGTGGACGTTGCTTTCGGAGCACACAGGTTATAGTCCGTAACAAACAGTCCAGCAGATGGAGCAGATTTGATAATGTTGAATTTTTAGTTAATAAAATGAAACGTGAAATTTCATTGCCTACTTTTTCGGTTTTGGCTGAAAGGTAGCTCGCTAACTGCCATGGAAAGTCGAAACGAAGAACTGTACCATTCACGGTAGTCAATTTGCACTTTCTTTGATGCATGAATATATTGACAGCTTTGTTTCTTCTCCTCTAATTATTTAATTGATCATAAATTCTGTCTATCACCTTTTGTTGGCTGGGGCCATTGGTTATCTTTATATGAGAGACTGAATTCGTGCTGGGTAGGCAAGTTGTGATTGAACATTGTCTTCCACTCAAGGCTTCTAAGAAGATGCTATTGCTAAAATTGTTCTTGGCCTGACTTTCTATTGGAAGCATTTTTATACAATATATGAGATTTTAGGTTAATTCTGATTATATAGTGATATACTATATATTAAAGTTCAATGTTATGATGTGCAGAAGCAATTCCAAATGACATGGATCTAATTTAGAATTCATTTTTTAGTTTCAAATTGAAGACTTTGATTTTTTTTTATAGTCACTAGGAGACAATGTAGTATATATTTGTGCAATAATTCATTATATTCTTGTATTTAAAATTTTTCATTTGAACATCAATTCGTGTTGTAGAATCATCTAGAAGCGACAGATATTATCCATGTTACAAAGAGTATTCCTAAGTACGTCTTAATTTGTGGCATTAAAAAGAATAGTACTTTCATTGGAATTTGTATTTAGATAACTTATGCACTTGCTTATTGTTTGTTAACACTTACTTAAGGTTGTAAAGCTAGTCATTCAAGAGTGTTGATTCAAGAGAATGTGAAACTCTCACAATTCACCAATCTTCCCAAGGACATTATTTTTTAAGAATTAGGAGGGACATATTTTTAGAGGCTTAACTTTCATCCATGAAGTCAAATTATTCAATTTCCTATAGGTGACAAAAAGTTGTTTTTAAACTATGCAATGATGTTGGTAAATGTTTCAGATTTTGCCAAAATTAGTCACTAGGAGACAATTTAGTACATATTTGTGAAATGATTCATTAGATTCTTGTATTTAAATTTTTTCATTTGAACATCAATTCATGCCATAGAATCATCTAGAAGTGACAAATATTATCCATGTTACAAAGAGTATTTCTAAGAACATCTTAATTTGTAGCACTAAAAATAATAGTACTTTCATTAGAATTTTCATTTAGATAACTTATGCACTTGCTTATTGTTCGCCAACACTTGGTTAAAGTTGTAAAGCTAGTCATTCAAGAGGGTTGATTGAGGAGAATGTCAACTCTCACAATTCAACAATCTCCTGCTTATTGTTCGCCAACACTTGGTTAAAGTTGTAAAGCTAGTCATTCAAGAGGGTTGATTGAGGAGAATGTCAACTCTCACAATTCAACAATCTCCCAAGGACATTATTTTTTAAGAATTAAAAGGGGCATATTTTTTAGGGGCATATTTTTTAGAGGCATAACTTTCATCCATGAAGTCAAATTATTCGATATCCTATAGGTGACAAAAAGTTGTTTTTGAACTACACAATGATGTTGGTAAATATTTCTACAATTATTTTTAAATTTTATTTGAAGCCTCTACTAGCTCTTTTTTGTCAACAATGCATAAAGTTATTTTACCTACAAATGCCTTTTGTGACTTGTTAAAGGTGTTGGAAATCTCTTTCTATGTGTTTCTTAATAGTTTAGGTACTTTTTTTTTGGAAATTGATTTTCCTTAGAATTTGTAAAAAAATTTCTTGGCATGTGATCCTGTTTTTGACATTGTAAGAATCCATTTTATGCACTTTTAAATGTCTGAATACAATAAAATAAAATGTACTTATTGTATTTATTTTTCAAGAATCTTGTACATCATGTTGAGTCATTATTGTACTCACACTATTTATATTTTTTTGGAAAGTTTAGTATGTGTGATTTGAATTACCCATCACAATCTTGTCTACCTTCAAGAAAGCTTACTTTTTATGAGCAAACCATTTCTAAGTTGTTCCATGAGAAGATAAGCTAATCTACCTTCATGTGAGTGTGGCTTGTTTGAGAACAGCATATTTTATTTGTAGGTACATTTTTCCTTCTAAAGTTTCTTCTTTACCTTCCTACACTATATTGCGATACATATTTTTAGTGGGTCTACTATACCTCTCCCTTAAATATTATGGGGATATTATACTATTTGTGCTAATGATTTCTTAGTTCCTTTTTGAGTAAATGTAGCAATTGGTTACCCATGAATTTTGGTGTTACGGAACAAATAGTATATAGACACCTCTCCACACCTATTTCTGGAGGCTATCTTATAGCCTTGATTGGCATCTATGCATTGTTTGAGTAATGTCCCTAAGGTCTTATGTAAAGTTATGCCATCTACATTTTAAACTATTAGAATTTTTTCTTCTATCCATTTGAATATTGTTCAATTAGCGTCATTCAGATTACTCATGTAGATTTCATCCTCTTTGATCTTGATCCTCATCCTGATTTAAGTGGAGGTTCTTTGGCTATATTAGTTATTCTTTGGTAGTTATTTGTAGCTTATTCATGCTTCATGGAATTCTTCATATTCACATGTATTTTTTATCATAATATTTAGGGACATGTTTTGAGGATGATTATTAGTCTTTCTCATGTATCTCTTTAACGAGGAGTTTTTTCCAATAAGTTTTCTCTTTTTCTCCACTTATAAGAGACCTTTTGTATATGAGTGTCTAATTACACCTAGTTATCAAAACCTATATTTGTATCTTTGCGTCTTTACATATGTTTTCTTCTCTCTAAATTTTACTTAGGGGATATTAGTATGAAAAGGGCTACTTACTAACTAGTTACCCTCTTGGGTCTAATTCACATGTAAGTTTCATGCATACTTACATCACAATCTTATGTTGTCCTAAGTTTCATGCATACTATTTTTATTTAAATATTATGATTATATCTTGAGTAGATGTTATTTAGTAGTTAAATAATCTTGTGGAGTTAAGTTTAACTAGTTAAACTATCTCTTACATAGATTAATTATTTTAGATAATTACTCTCCAAGTCTTATCCCTGGCATATGCCTTATCCATACAAGAAAAAAGAGCTTGTTTTAGAAAATAGTATGAAATAGAGTTATTGTATCATTAAGGATAATATATTTTTTTATTACATTTATCTCATAGTAAAAGTTTTATTTGGCTTTGTAGGATCCTTAGGTCCTATAATTTCTTTCATGAGATTTTACATCCTGCACTAGTGAATGTTGGAGTGGTAAGATTTTTCCATGGCTTGGAAAGTCTCTATAGGAATTTTATTATAACTTTCAATTTATTTGTGCATTGCTAATTGAGATAATGAGGGAACACATGAAATAATTCAATTGGACATCGAGAGAATGTAGAATTTTTTACTTAATAAATAATAACCAATAGAATAGCTAATACTAGAATCATCAAAATTTGACAAAGTATTTTAGGTTGATTTTGATACAAGTTGTGATCCATTATGTTGTTGTGATCATCTATATCAAGCATCATTTTATTTTTTTCAATTGTAATGGTGATTTCTCTAATTTTATTATTAGAATCATCATAAATTTAGGTGGATCAACTTGTTCACTTTCATATGGAATAGTAGGAACAACAACATGCTCTTAATAATTATTAATATTTATTATTGAAGGAATAGTGTATGATCTTTGTTGGTCAACTTATATAGATTATTGTAACATACACTTTTTTTTACCCTCGATAAATAGTTAGTAGGTTTTGATTATTTGACTATTACATTCACTTGAAAGACAAATCATCTATGTGTTGGTTATGGAGCCTAATCTTATTGGTCATAAGCTCATTTCATTTGAAAGCCACATTATAATTATATATATAACAGTGGAAATTATTATGGTATTTTTCTTGCCCTAGAAGGTAGCCTCCTTTCATGAGGGAAATATATTACAACTATGTATTGTATTGTATTGTGTGAGGAGGATATGACAGATAATAAAAAAAAAGTTGCAATAGATGTGTTGTATGTTGTATCCCTTCAATTTTTAGATATCTAATAAAGGAAAGATTGTTTGTTTCTCCACTGGCAGTCCATATTGGGTGAACCTTGTATATTTGTGTCTTTTTGTTTTTATGTTTTATTCTTGCATTCATTTTATTATATATTGCTCTATGATCCTATTGCTAACACTATGTTTGTCTATGTTGACTTTCTTATGGATTATCAAATGTCAATTCTTGTTGATAAAGAATTGATTTGATTGATTTTATATTTGTTGAGGATTGTAGTCTATTTGATAATTTTGTATTTCATATATTCACATTTTATTGAAATGGAATCTGATTGAGTTGTGGTATATAGTATGTTTTATCATGCATTATATCATATGCATAGGTGTATCCCTATTGGAAAAACACTAGAGATAATTGAGAAGAAACTTCCACCATGATTACTCCTAGGATATCCCTTATTAGTGTAGATAATGTAGGACATAATCTCCATCAATAATGATTTGATAAATTAATTTTACTTGGCCTATGCATGATGCTTATATTTTCTAATGCTTGATAAAATATTTGATTAAGCTAGGCAATGGGCTCATTCAGTTACCTCCTCACTATTAGAATTGAATAAAATATTCTAATGGATCCATATTTTACCCAAATTCTTTGGAATATGTTCTCTAATTTTGACTCACAAATGTATGGAACTTGGAAGAAGACAAGCATACCAACAACATGTTGCATATCTAAACATCTTAACAAATTTAACTAACAAGCAAGGCCCTTATGAATAATCCTTTTTTTATCATTAAATCCTTACAATTTTGACATGCTCAAAAACATTTTATTCAAGTTTAGGGAAAAACATAGGAAACCAAGTATATGCATTCTTAGGGATTTGGTGAAAACCCCCAAGTATATTTGTAGCATGAAAATAAAACCATTTCTTGTGTGTTTTTATTTTCTTTTTCTTTTTCCTTTTAAATATATTATAAAAATAATAATTTTATAAAAAAAAATTACATTTTTGGATGATAATTCTAGCAAGGTTGAAGACAATTTGATTTATTTTCAAATGATATTTCATGACTTGTAACTATCATGATATTTTAATTTGAGGACCTCCTTTTAGCATCATTCTTTTATGGGGAGTTTAACATACCAACAAGTTGGAATGACATGTTTTCCTTACTTAGAAGGTGACTACCCTCAAGATTCTTCATTTATTGTATTTACAAGGTTTACTAGAATTTACATATTAAGAGAACTTTGGTTGTGTTAGGATTCAGACATATTGGAGCAATAAACATTAACAATTATATACAGATTAAATAACCTAAAAATAACAATGAAGAATAACACAAAAGAGATCAACATATAATTTAATGTGGTTCACCCAATATGGGCTACATCCATGGAAGCTTAGCCATCCAATGACTTTATTATCCAGTGCAAAACAGGTTACAATCTTGCAAACACCATGCTGCAACATACATCCTAGTCGCTTATAACAAGCTTTCTGGAATCTTCTCGAATTAGGGGTTTACAAGGTCATTTTTCATTTGACGTGTTAATGGGAAAAAACCATGACGTGTCAGCTGGAAAATTCCATTAATTCTTATGAGTGTATTGTACTTGCATGATCATTAGCCACATACCAACAATATCCCACTTGGAGATTGATCAGGTTCTAGACCAAACAATCTCCCACTTGGAGACTGATCTTGGACGACATCACTGCACTTGCAGCTCCCACTAGATTACAAGTCTAGTTGTTTTCTTATGTCCACCATTATCATTTTTGAAGGCCATTAGAAACTGATGAGGAAATCAATTTCTTCCATGTAACTACCTTTGTGAACATATCTGCAAGATTCTCACTTGTGTGAATTTTCTCTAGCTTCAACTTTCCATCCTCCAAAACTGACTAGATGAAGTGGTATCTGAGCTATATGTGCTTAGTGTTTGAATGTAGAGCTAAGTTCTTAGCAAGATGAATGGTACTCTAGCTATCAGTGTTTAAAAGACTATCTTCTTTTCGTTGTCCCAATTCCTCCATAAAGTGATGTAACCAAATCATCTCCTTGCTAGCTTTTGTAGTAGCAACATACTCAGCTTCAGTGGTTGAAAGGACAACAACCTTTTGCAGCCTCGAAATCCAACTAACTGCAGTACCTCCTATAGTAAAAATATACCCTGTAGTACTCCTCTTACTATCAATATCATCTGCCATATTAGAGTCAACATATCCTTTTAAAGAATTTTTTTTTCCTCCAAAACATAGTTTCTTTCAAGTAGTACCTCTCAAATATCAGAGAATAATTTTACCACATTCAAATGTTCCATTCCCAGATTACTCATATACCTACTTACAACTCCCACCGCATGTGAAATATTAGGCATTGTGCATACCATTGCATACACCAAGCTACCAACGGTCGATGCATATGGTATCTTCGACATTTTGTCTTCCTCCTCTTGTGTCTTTTGACACATCTCCTTAGTCAACTTAAAATGACTAGACAAAGGTGTACTAACTACTTTTGCATTCTACATGTTAAATATTTTCAACACCTTACATACTCACTTTGATACAAAAATAATTTTCTATTTTTCCTATCCCATGTGATCCTCATACCAAGGATTTGTTTTGATCCACACAAATCCTTCATAGAAAATGAATTTTCTAATTCATGCTTAAGTTCATTAATATATATGCTACATGTTAGACCTGACAATAAGCATGTCATCAACATAAAGCAGTTCAAGATAATATAGATACCATTACCCAATTTGTTAAAATAAACACAATAATCAGAATTACATCTTTTGTAACCTTGTTTAGCCATAAAACTATCAAATTTCAAATTATCGAGGTGCTTGTTTCAAGCCATACAAACTCTTCTTTAACTTGCACACTAATTCCTCCTTACCCTTGACCTCATATCCCTTTGGTTGTTGCATGTATATTTCCTCTTCCAAATCCCCATGGAGAAATGTTGTTTTCACATCTAGCTATTCAAGATAAAAGTCTTCCATAGCCACAAGACTTAGAATAGTTTTAATAGAAGTCATCTTTACAAGCGGAGAAAATGTTTCATCAAAATCTATACAATTTTTTTGTGCAAAACCTTTTAGCACGAGTCTGGCCTTATATCTTTTCTTGCCTCCATCTTCTTCCTTCAACCTATAAACCCATTTATTTGGCAATGCTCTTTTACTTGCAGGAAATTAGACTAAGTCCCAAGTTATATTTTGCAGCAAGGAATCCATTTCCTCTTTCATTCCTAGCTCCCACTACTTTTTACATTCTACCTACATTGCTTCTTCATAACCATTAGGTTCACCAGAATCAATTAATAATATAGAATATAAGGATGGATAAAATCTTTTTGGAGGTCTAGTTATCCTTATAGAATGTCTAACACTTGCAGGAGTCTATTGGATAACTTCTTGTTGTTGAGCATCAGGTACCATTGGCATTTTATTTTATTAAATCTCATCCAACACCACATATTCCTTTTTGGCATGTTCATGCTTCTTTTCCTATAGTTGAACCTTATACATGACCTTCTCATTGAATATAACATCTCTTCCCCTAATGATTTTATGATTTTCATAATCCCATGACTGATAACCAAATTCATCTACTCCATATCCAATTAAGGTACATTTTTTAGACTTAGCCTCAAGCTTGGTTCTATTTTCAATATCAACATGGACAAAAGCTTTACAACCAAAGGATTTCATAAATGAATAGTTTACCTTTTACCCATCTATGCATCCTCTAGAATGCCACCATTCAAAGGATTTGAAGGTCCCTTGTTTATTAGATAAATAGAAATATGTACAACATCTACCTAAAACTATCAGGGTAGTCCAACATGCAATCTCATGCTCCTTGCACACTCCATAATGGTGTTATTCATCCTCTCAGACACACCATTTTCTTGTGGGAATCCAGGAACTGTTTTCTACCTATGAATTCCATTGTATGCACAGTAATTTTTAATTTCTCTACTGCAATACTCACCTCCATTATTAGATTTGGGACACTTCAAATTTTTTCTTGTCTCATTCTCAACCAAAGTTTTCCACTTTTTGAAAGTTTAAAATACTTCTAATTTTTGTTTCAGGAAATACACCCATTTTTTCCTAGTTGCATCATCAATAAAAGTAACATAATAGCAATAGCCACCAAGAGAAGATACTTGAGCTAGTCCCCATACATATGAATGCACAAGCTCTAATTTCTCACTCTTCTTATCTTTCCCAACTTTGAGAAATCAAACTCTTTTATGTTTTCCATAAACACAATTTTCGCAAAACTCCAAGTCAATCTACTATAGACCTAGTATCAAATTTCTAGAGTGAAAGATCATCCCTTTCTCACTCATGTGCCCAATTCTATGGTGCTTCAATTATGTTTATGTTCCTAGATCAAGTTCTATAACTGTCTTAATAGTAACTATTTCTGTAGCAGCTAAGGTAGAAAAAGTATTACTAGTACACAAATACAATGTGCCTCCCTTTTCAACTTTAGCTACTACTAATGCACCTTTAGTGACCTTCCAGACTTTGTTTGAAAAGATAACTATGCAGCCTTCACTACCCAGTTGTCCTGCAAAAATTAAATTTCTTCTCAAATTTGGAACATGCCTTACCTCCTATAGCAACAATTCATTTCCATTCTATAAGTTGATTTTTTTCTTTCCTTTTCCAACAATCTTACAAGCTTCATCATCACCCAAATATACCTGTCCAAAACCACCTTGAACATAATCTACAAAATATTTCCTATGGGGTGTGGCATGAAATGAAGCCCCTAAATCTATTTCCCAAGAATCATTAGCATTATCTAAACACAGAATTAAATCATCCTACAATTTATTACTTGCAATATTAGCTTCCTTAATGTCATCATGTTGTCTATCTCCTTGTTTTCTCTTTCGAGAACAATAATCCGTCAAATGTCTTGGCTTTCCACAGTGCCAACAATCCATATTTCCTTTGGATTTAGGTCTACCTTTCTTTGACTTCCCTTGTGACTTCCCATGATTTGTTGGGCTTTTCCCTCTCTTTTTTTCTTCCCCTGTTCTCTACAGTCAAAGTATTACCTACTTTTGAACTCTCACCTATGCTTTTCTTTTGCATTTCCTCGCTAAGGATAACACCAGTTCAACATCATCAAATTTCAATGTATTTCAACCAGAGACAGAGTTACTTACAACCATTACCAAGCTATTCCAGCTTTCTGGAAAAGAACATAAAACCAATAGATCCCTCACCTCTTCATCAAAATTCACTTTTACAGAAGTTAACTGACTAGTAGTCATATTAAACTCATTTAAATGATCTATCACAGATCCACCTTCAATCATATTCAGAGTAAACAAATGCTTCATGAGAAATACCTTATTTGAGGTTGAGGGTTTTTCATACAATTTAGCCAAAGCTATCATCCAATCCTACGTTGTCTTTGCTTCTTTTATATTTAATTCCATATATGGTGTCAGGAACAACTGAATGGTTCCTAGTGCCTTTCTATCCAGAATCTCTCATTCTTCATCAGACGCCACAACTTATTTCTTTTCTTTTCCTTGCAATGGCTACCATAGATCCTTTTGATACAAATAATCTTCCATCTGCATCTTCCATAATTGATAATTCTAGCCATTGAACTTCTCATACTTGAATTCTACTTCTTCTATTGCTCTCACTCAAATCTAGAGGTTTCTTGCCAATGAACTGAAATACATGCGGCTCTGCTACCAATTGTTAGGATTCAAGCAGATTGGAACATAAACATTAACAACCTAGAAATAACAATGAAGAATAACACAAAAGAGATCAACACATAATTTAACATGGTTCACCCAATATGGCCTACATCCACAGAAACTTAGTCATCTAATGATTTTATTATCTAGTGCAAAATAGATTACAATCTCATGAATACCATGTCAGAACATACATCCCAACTGCTTATAAAAATATTTTTGGAATCTTTTAGAATTAGGGTTTTACAAGGTCATTTTTCATTTGATGTGTTAATGGGAAAACCTTGACGTGTCAACGGGAAAAATCCTTTGTTGGGATGTGAAGTCCAATAGTCATTTGACCTTTCATCTCCTCCCAACTCTTCAGTTCACAGCTGAATATGAGTATATTAATATATGTTTATAGTCTATGCATTGTATTGTATTATTGGAAATTAATAAGAGTTGTTCCCTGCTTTCTTGGTGGATGTAGCCATTTATGGTGAACCACGTTAAAACTCGTGTTATGTTGTTTTTTTGTGTGTTCATTCTCTGTTTATTCATTTTTCTATTAGTTATGTTTTTATCTGCTCCTTAATACTCAACAGCCTTGACGTGTTAGTGGGGAAAAGGTCATTTCTAGGTTTTTTTGCATATCACAATGTGTTTTCAAACAACTTGCAGTTTCATAGTTTTCACTTAATAGTCAATATCTTTCATTAGATTTTTGCATTTAGATCATCTCATTTAGATACATTTAATCCATCCTTGCATTAATCTTGAATGTTTACATTGCATTTTGGCCCATCTTTTTCCTTTTAGGTAAAAAACCCTAGAAGGGCTAGAAAGACCCTTGGGTGCCAAAATATTTGTTTACACTAACTACCATAACTTATACTTTTGTTATTTCTGAATTTGATAGTGTGAGATCCATCTTCAAAATAATAGAGAGCCCATAACATTATAGATTGTGAAAATCTAATACCACTAAACCATAACTTATTTAAATCCTTTTAAGAATATGGATGGGTCCCTCCTTTATCACCTCCCAAACTTTAATAAATAAATTATTTATAATGACTTTCCTTGAAAGTCAGAAATGTAATAGAAATATGCTTCATCTTAAGCTTCAAATCCAATGAAAATAGACTAAATAAAATGTTTGGCCTCCACGACGTACGATATTCCATCTCTCACCGCAGCCCACGTAGTAAAACGCCTCCAGACGGAATCATCTAAACTGTTGATGGATTAGATTTGCAGTAACTCTAATTCTTTCACAACTTTGCCCATAGAAATTGAAGACGGAAACAATCTTGTCGTAGACTCGCAGTCAAATATCTGTAGAAGATTGCTTAGTTGATTCAGCGTACAACTTTTAAGAAGAAAACGAATGATGGAAACAGAAGTCTGATTGTTTGAGACCATTTCGTAATAATGGTCCCCGACAAAATCAGATAAGAGAAATTAAAGAAGATATCTTGATGAAGCAGTAGCATGATTCTATTGTGGACACGTCTGTGCAAACATTTTAGTGGTTGCATGTACGTCATAGCTAAAAGTAATCTATGGTGAACAGTGGACGTTGCTTTCGGAGCACACAGGTTATAGTCCGTAACAAACAGTCCAGCAGATGGAGCAGATTTGATATTGTTGAAATTTTAGTTAATAAAATGAAACGTGAGATTCCATTGCCTTCTTTTTCGGTTTTGGCTGAAAGGTAGCTCGCTAACTGCCATGGAAAGTCGAAACGAAGAACTGTACCATTCATGGTAGTCAATTTGCACCTTTTATATTGACAGCTTTGTTTCTTCTCCTCTAATTATTAAATGGATCATAAATTCTGTCTATCACCTTTTGTTGGCTGGGGCCATTGGTTATCTTTACTTGAGGGACTGAATTCGTTCTGGGTAGGCAAGTTATGATTGAATATTCTCTTCCACTCAAGGCTTCTAAGAAGATGCTATTGCTAAAATTGTTCTTGGCCTGACTTTCTATTGGAAGCACTCTTATACAATATATGAGATTTTGGGTTAATTCTGATTATATAGTGATATACTATATATTAAAGTTCAATGTTATGATGTGCAGAAGCAATTCCAAATGACATGGATTTAATTTAGAATTCATTTTTTAGTTTCAAATTGTAGACTTTGATCTTTCTTTTATAGTCACTAGGAGACAATGTAGTATATATTTGTGCAATACTTCATTAGATTCTTGTATTTAAAATTTTTCATTTGAACATCAATTCGTGTTGTAGAATCGTCTAGAAGTGACAAATATTATCCATGTTACAAAGAGTATTCCTAAGAACGTCTTAATTTGTGGCATTAAAAGGAATAGTACTTTCATTGGAATTTGTATTTAGATAACTTATGCACTTGCTTATTGTTTGTTAACACTTACTTAAGGTTGTAAAGCTAGTCATTCAAGAGAGTTGATTCAAGAGAATGTGAAACTCTCACAATTCAACAATCTTCCCAAGGACATTATTTTTTAAGAATTAAGAGGGACATATTTTTAGAATCATAACTTTCATCCATGAGGTCAAAGTATTCAATTTCCTAGAGGTGACAAAAATCTGTTTTTGAACTATGCAATGTTTCTACAATTATTTATATTTTTGTTTTGAATCCTCTACTTGCTCTTTTTTGTCAAAATGCATAAAGTTATTTACCAAAAAATGCCTTTTGTGGCTTATTAAAGGTGTTGGAAATCTCTTTCTATGTGCTTCCTAATAGTTTAGATACTTTTTTTTTTTTGGAAATTGATTTTTCTTAGAATTTGTAAAGTTTTTCTTAGCATGTGGTCATGTTTTTGACATTGTAAGAATCCATTATATGCACTTTTAGACTTCTAAATACAGTAAAATAAAATATACACATTGTATTTATTTTTTAAGAATCTTGCACATCATGTTGAGTCATTATTGTACTCACACTACTTATAATTTTTTTTGCAAAGTTTGGTATGTGTGCTTTGAATTACCCATCACAACCGTGTCTACCTTCAAGAAAGCTTATTTTTTATGAGCACACCTTTTCTAAGTTGTTCCATGAGAGGTTAGTCAAGCATATCTTGTATTCATAACCTCATCTACCTTCATGTGAGTGTGGCTTGTTTGAGAACACCTTATTTTATTTTTAGGTACATTTTTCCTTTTGAAGTTTCTTCTTTACCTTCTTACATTATATTGCAACATATTTTTAGTGTGTATACTATACCTCTCCCTTAAATATTATAGGATATTATACTATTTATGCTAATGCTTTCTTAGTTAGTTTTTACTCAAGTAAATGTAGTAATTGGTTGCCCATTAATTTTGGTGTTATGGAGCACATAGTTGTATAGGCATGAATTTGCACCCCCCTTGAAAGTAACCCTTTTACACCGTCCACCTTAGAAAAATCAACCTGACAATGTAATTCCTCATCCTTCGTCTGTACTCCATCCACTTGGTGCTTGTATGTAGTGTCAGTGGGGAAATTTCTATCGAGGACACACACATGGTGCATGGCATCTGTGTAGCGCGCTACCATCCTGATAGGATTCCTGCCTCTAGAATTTGAAGAGGCATTATTTTCTCCATTGGGGCCAAAGTCTAACATATTTCCCCCTTTGATTAACCTTTGAATGACTCTTTCACTCCTAATTCACCTAAAAATGACTATCTCTCATTCTCATTGAGGCTCTCTACATTTTTCTTAGCAATTCTCACACTTCTACACCATTCTTAAGTGTACTCTTGTGATTTCTTGGCTACTTGTTGCACTATCAACTATTCCATTCCAGCATCACAACATTCTTCACATCTACCATAGAAGCTACAACTTGGTGTCTTGTGATACTTCCTTTGGTGTTGTTTCAACCACGTCAACATTTCCATGGTTGTAGAATTTCATTCCTCTCTCATTGGCCTTGAGTGCCTCTGGTCGAGCGTGGTATCATTTGTTTACTATTGCATTATTTTTGGATTTGAGTAGTATAGTACTTCTTGTAGTATTTGGTATCGTTTCTCTTCCAACATAGTTCCATTATCACTTTTCTATACTCTATCTATCTAGTTGTCTGTGGAGGTGGAAATAGCAAAATGAGGGTTTGACTACAAAAATCCCTGAAACATCCCCAACATTTTTCCCCACTTTGTTGTGTGTAGGTACTTCGTTTATGTGGAGCTTGGAGAGAATTGAACCTTTCATGAGTTAAAATCTTACCCATCTTGTTCTTGTCATTTCTTATACAATCTCTCTTAATATTTCAATCATTTTGTCATTTCTTGTTTTCATCATCACTTCAAACTTTAGTAGCTAAGCTATTAGTAGGTTTTTAGTAAATCTAAATGTCATTTTTCACTATCTATCTATACAAACAACAACACACATGGGAGACACCAACACGTCACAATATAATCCATGTTGCATGTTGCTATCCTTTTGCAAAGAGTTGATGAAGTCGTGATCTAGGTTCCTGAAACCTCCTCGCTTAGTCCAAACATAACTTTTGGGTCAGTAGATTGATAGAAGCATTGGGAGTGCTCTTCATTCTCTACCTTTAGCATCAAACACTATCCTAAACACTTGTTTAACTTGAGGTAGATTAGGGTACCCTTTTTCTCTTGGCTCTCTATGACCTGGAACCTTGGAGTGGTTTGTCCCCCTCTATATTTTGGTGAGTTTGACATGAACACTCTAGTTTCATTTGGTGGTGCTAAAAGACCCCTCTCTCACATCCTAGGAGTGTTGTGGGTTTGAATGTTGCAGGGCACCCAGCCTTGCAACCCAACCTACAACCCCTCGTGGTGTAGCTAGAAGGTTTCCTAAGCATAATGTGAAGTGAAACCTTGAGTGGTTCACTGTCTAGACCCTTTGAGGCTTCTGCAGAAGTCATGTCTAGTGTACATAAAGATGGCTTCCTTCCTACATTTACCCATGCCATCTATGTAGCCTGCGAGATCATCTCCCACTATAACATTTACCTCACAAGATTTACCAATGAAATCTAATAGAGAACCATCCCCTTTGTACATCCCCACATGTATCAATGGGAATTTCATAACGGGTGTTCTTGTTGACCCTACATGTCAGGTGAATGTCATTATAGAGGAGATCATGTTGATAATTTTTTTGCAAGAGGATGGATATGATGAGTCTAGAAGCACTATATGTACACACGATGGTCTTTCCATCCCTCCCATCAATTGTATCGCCATGTTAGCCCTTGTTGGCCCTAGGAATATGAATGCACTATTTGACATCATCCCAAGGTCTAAATTGTTCAGGGTGAAACTAGGCATTCCCTTGCCAGTTTCCATGAATGCAGTTCCCTCAGTAATTCATAAGTGCTTGAAGTTTTCCCATGAGGGTTTTGTGCATGTATTCTATGACACTAGACTATAAACTCATGGTTGCTCATGGAGGCTAGTCACTTGATCACTTCTAGCTTCCCCTATTGGTCTTCTCCCTCCGAGGATGGACCTATTGTATTGAACTTATGTGAAATATAAGAGTGGGGAAATAACATGAAAGGTGAGACATCATTCTTCTCCCTATGCCATTTCGCATAGAGCTTTCCTAAAGGTGGAACACAAGGCTACCTTGGACACTCAAAAAAGGGAAGAGAAGAAGTCCGCTTAGGGCTCTTCTTCTTCCTCCTTTGTTATCTCACCTGCTACTTCCTTTCATCCTGTTCTAATGCCATCAACTTTTGCTCCTATGCATTTTCTAGGGAGTCTGATGGTGCTCATTTGGAAAAAGCCCAATCTTCCACTATTTGAACTTCTCTTCTTATCCACAGTGCCTGGACCCATTTTGTATAGTAAGGGGATGAGACCCCATGAGGTGACTTCTATGTCTCAGCCTTTGTGACCTCCTACTACTCCTACCTTTAAGATGGTGAATGGGAAGAGGCCTACCACTAAGGCACTTGAGCCTGCTCCTTCTATTGTTGTTGCATCATCTTCTCTATCTCTTCCTCCTATTCCATTCTAGGAGTTCCTGCCTCCAACGAAAATGGCTTTGATGGATACTCTGATGGTTGAACAAGGGTCTTTTGTCCCTTCTCAAGCCATGACCTCTAGCTTCTGGAGTTATAGAAACCACCTTGAATGTGAGTGCAAGTGTTGGAGGAAGGCTTTCACCATTGAGCAAGCCACCTTTTAGAAGAAGGAAGAGGAGCTAGTAGCTCTTGCTTCGTCATCTTCCACTATTCCCTCCTCTTTCACTCTTCCTACTTCAGTTCCCTTAGCCTTAGTCTTGCTCCCCTCCCCCCTACGTGAGCATGAACAATCCTCACCCAAAGAGGGTGCAAGTATTAATTTCTCCTTTGGTTGAGCCTCTCCTTCTAATGTCCCTTTTGGAAATCCTACCATTTTTGAAACTTGTGGACATGCCAAATGCCTTAGTGATGTTTGTCATGGTTTTCTCCTCTTCCTTCGTGCCCTCTACTTCATCTATGGGGATTTCACATACTCTAATAAAGTGAAAGATGGAGGATGGCCCTGCTAGCAATGGGGGTCAAAAGAAAGGTTCACCTTCTTCAAAGGTTGGTTATGTGTTAGCTTATGTCATTCTAGTGATAGAGGTAGCCTAGCATCCTCAAAGTTTTTCACTACCCCAGAATCATTCAATGAGGCTAGTAGTGGATCTCAGGCACCGCCTCCATCACCCATTGATTTGACACATGGCACTCCTAGAAAGTGCATTTTCAACTCTATCAACAATGTCTAGGCCTTATTAGTGATCTTTGTGAGATCATTGGCATTCACCTCATAGGAACTGAGTGGACAAGACCTCGAGGAGCCTTCTTCCTTGGCTCTTGTTGCAGGAGTTTTAGAGGGTACCCCCGTTGATATTTCTCCCTTGCAAGCTCGTTTGTCTTCCCCTTATGATGATCTAGACTAGGAGAACAATGAATTCTTGGTTTATGAGAACTAAGGGGCACCTCTTCTTTATCTATAGATTAGGTTTTGTGTGTGTGTATTATGTTCCCCTATGCTTTTTTAATATGTTCCTGGATGAAACTTGTCACCCTCATAGGTTCTTGGATACAAGAGAGTTTTTATGTCGTAAAACTTCTTCTATTTTTCACATAACTCTTCTCTTTGTCATGTATTGATTTTCGACAATTGGGGATGATGCAAAGTGTTTGGGTCATTTAGGCCTCCTTTCCATGTTGACCCAATTTTTTATTTTCATTTTGTCTTTATGTGCCTTCTTCACATGGTCTGATATAATAAGGGGTTGATGATAGTTCATTTATATATTGTTATATATATTTATCTATATTTATGAGCACCTCTGACCCTGAAATATTAGATCCCCCTGTCTCTCATTCACTATGTTATTTTCTTTCCTTATCTGCATCTTTCACTCTTCTTTTCTTGTTTTGTGATGTTGTGGTACTCCTGTGTTGTCCCTCATGTGTTCAACAACATTACCATGGATACATCTTGTTATGTTCCACGGGCCACAACATCACTTTCACTCTTACTTAGGATGTCGCATGATTTTGTGTTCAACACGCACCATCCTAAGGGGGGCTATCATACTACTTTTATTTTTAGAAGATTTATTCAGTAGCCAACAAACTCCTTCTTGAAAATCTCTATTTTTCAAAAAATGCATTCCTCAAAAAGGAACCCTAGCGGAATACTTTTCCTTCATCATGGATTTATAAAGAAAGAGTTTGAGAAAATTTCTTCCAAGGAGGGAGCACCTTTTCCTATGGGTGAAGTTCAAAATTTCCCCTTGTGAGGGGGCATTCTTCCTTTCGAATTCCTTGATGTTGAATTAATTTGCAAAAAATACTATTGCACTTTCAAATAGAGTGTCTCTTGAGTGGACCCCTTTTTTCTTTCAAATGGTTCTCGAGGGACCCCTTTGAGATCTCTTCCTTCAATTTTTGACTATCTACATGACTATTTGTTTGTCTTCCTATGTGGATTCTTTGTGTTATCTAACATATTTTTTCTGCAGATTAACATGTTGCTTTGCAGGTGCACCTATGAAACTGCTTTTCCATCAGACTCTGTGGAGCATCTTACATTTGGATTCCTTTAGGTCCAAGTACCTAGAGGGAACCTTCTTTGCAAGTCTGAGGACATGTGAAGTGCTTTCATCCTACAGGATTTGTCCACTATTGGTTTGCGGGACTTCGGTGCAATTTGTTCAACTCTCTTTAGGAACGAACACATGTGGAGCCATTTTCCTGCCCTACGCCTTCAAGCATGACAAATTACGGTTCGCTTCCTTGATAGTTTAGGTATATTTTCTTGGAACTCTTTCGACCTACTTTATTGAACACTCATTGGCACTCATGTTCGCTAAAGTGGGGGAAAAATGTATAAGCGTGAATTTGCACCACCCTTGTGGGTTCCCCTTTTACACCCTTCACCTTAGAAAACTCAACCTAAAAATGTAATTCCACATCCTCCATCCATACTCCATCCACTTGGCACTTGTATGTAGTTTCGATGGGATAATTTCTATCGAGGAGGGTATGTGTAGGATCATGATGGGCCAAAAAGTGGTGATATGATGGGTATGTGTAGTGTATGTGGCTAACAACTTTTTTTTACCCAAAATTGATGAAACGAAAAGGGTTTTTAAAGGAGATTCTCAGCTTTCCACCAATATAAATTATTTTTTAATTTGAATTTAATAAATAATTATTATTCATTTTCTATTTGAAATATGACTAAAGTCCTGATTGATAGGTTGATTGAAAAACATCTATAACTTCCAAATGGTATCACATATTTTTAAATCCAAAACATGTGTCACATTCTATGCTTCACGTACTATAGGATTAAATAAAAAAAATGAATTTCATGTAGTTTTGACCAAGTTAAGGTGGTCAAACATACAATTTTTTTTATATTTTTTAAAATTTGTAATAAAAAATTAGACAGACACCTACTTCTTATTTTTTCCGTGAAATTTAAGTACTACTACATTGAAATTTAAATTTTCACCAAATAGATTTAAAAATAAAAAATAAACCTAGTAGTTTAGAAACCACATTCAATTTGCTAGAGATTCTATTGTGACATATTTTTGAAATAATATAGATAACTTATTCATTTTTTTACATCAAGTTTCCTAACTCTGATTTTTCTGAATTTTTTGTCACTTAAGGGCATGTTTTTTCCATGATGATCTTGCACATACCTAGGACATGCATGTGGAATGCTATCATCCTAACATGATTCCTACCTCTAGAATCTACAAAAGTTTACATTCACCATTGGGGCCGAAGTGTAACATATCTATGCCCTTCAATTGACCTTTGAACGACTATTTCCCTCCTAATTCACCTAAAAATGACTATCTCTCATTCTCATTGAGGCTCTCTACATTTTTCTTGACAATTCTCATGCTTCTACACCATTCTTGAGCATACTCTTGTGATTTATTAGCTACTTGTTGCACTATAAACTATTCAATTCTAGCATCACAACATTCTTCACATCTACCACAAAAGCTACTACTTGGTGTCTTGTGAGAATTCCTTCGGTGTCGCTATGGCCATGTTGACTTTTCCACAGTTGTATACATGGATTCCTCTCTCATTGGCCTTGAGTGCCTCTAGTCGAGAGTGGTATCATTTTCTTACTATTGCATTTTTTTTGGATTTGAGAAGAATAATCCATCTTGTAGTATTTGGTATCCTTTCTTTTCCAAAAGAGTTTCTTAATCGCTTTTCTATACTCTATCTATTTGGTTGTCCATGGAGGTGGAAAACCAAAATGAGTGTTTAACTGTGGAAAGCCCCAATACAACATCAATACACCTTATTTTATTTTTTAGGTACATTTTTCCTTCTAAAGTTTCTTCTTTACCTTCTTACATTATATTGCGACATAATTTTAGTGTGTCTACTATACCTCTCCCTTAAATATTATGAGGATATTATACTATTTATGTTAATGCTTTCTTATTTACTTTTTTCTCAAGTAAATGTAGTAATTGGTTGCCCATGAATTTTGGTGTTATGGAACACATAGTTGTATAGGCATGAATTTGCACCCCCCTTGCAAGTTCCCCTTTTACACCGTCCACCTTAGAAAAATCAATCTGACAATGTAATTCCTCATCCTTCATCAGTACTCCATCCACTTGGTGCTTGTATGTAGTGTCGGTGCGGGAATTTCTATCGGGAATGCACGCATGGCGCATGCACATTTATGTGGCGCACTACTGTCTTGATAGAATTCTAGCCTCTGGAATTTCAAGAGGCATTATGTTCGCCATTGGGGCCGAAGTGTAATGTATCTTCCTCCTTCAATCGACCTTTGAATGACTCTTTCCCTCCTAATTCACCTAAAAATGATTATCTCTCATTCTCATTGAAGCTCTCTACATTTTTCTTAACAATTCTCATGCTTCTACACCATTCTTGAGTGTACTCTTTCGATTTTTGGCTGCTTATGCTATCAACTATTCCATTCCAACATCACAACATTCTTCACATCTACCACAGAAGCTGCAACTTGGTGTCCTACGAAACTTCCTTTGGTGTCATTGTGGCCACATCGACTTTTCCATGGCTGTAGAATTGCATTCCTCTCTCATTGGCCTTGACCGCCTCTAATCGAGCATGGTATCATTCGTTTACTATTGCATTATTTTTGGATTTGAGTAGCATAGTGGTTCTTGTATGATACAGAGCCAAGGTGGAGAATTCTCATTCAAACCAAACCTAATTAGACCTCAAAAATTCATCAGCCCTTGAAATCGTCATCCACATTGAATCAACTAACACCAACAAGGTTATAGACTCCAAGACTCAACAAATAGGATTATCTTTTAGAGAATACCATAAAAATACCAACCCAACATCATTTAAGCATCCTTTCAGACCCCAAGACAATTCCCAAACCAACCACACAAGGTTTCTTTGCAACATTAGGGAGAATCATCAAACTGCCCTACAAAAAGGCTATAAGAATTAGCCCTATTTTACAAACAAAGTGTTCTTCAAACTTCGCCTAACCCCTCCATCTCTTGGACAGCCTTTAAATGTGTCTCAAAACACCCAAATCCATAGGTTTTTTACAATTTCCAACTCTCTAATTATCCATCATTCTCCAAAACCCTCAATTTACTTACAGATACCTAGGGTTTTTAGTATTTCACTCTTCCAAGGCTTTCCAAGCCCAACCAAAAAATTAACCTACTCTATTAGGGTTTTTACAAACATAATAAATACTCATTAGGCCTTTAGTCTCATTAGTTTTCAAACACACTACTTTAGTTCCTCCTTTTCATGTCAAAACCCATATTTCCAGCCTAGGGTAACATCACCCAACCCTATAGATGGCTTGCCATGATACCAATAGAACATAAAACTTAAAATTAGCATGATACAGGCCTTTCCTCCAAATCATAGGTCACCACAGTAGGAGGAAAGGCTCCATCCTTAAATTAAAATGAAACTCAGACCCTACTAGCCTACTACAAGTAGAACAAGAACAATGAAGATTTCTTATCACAAAATCAATTAAAGGAGCCTCAAAATAGAAGGAAATATATGTTAAGACAAGCCACACAATATTTTATGAATTTCAAATAATTGGAGGCCTGTATTGGGCCATACACAGTAAGAAAAGATTTAAAACTCAAAAAAATGCTTGAAAATTCACAGTTGGACATTGAAACAAAGCACCAATTCCTCAAAAAGAATTTCATTGAACTTCCATTCGGGCTTGTAAGATTTATTTATACATTTTAAAATCAATACAACCTTCCCCCAACACCTATAACCACCCTTTAACAACCAAAACTTTCATTTGTCTTAAAAGTGCTAACATTGACAATTGTTTGCTAAATAAGCTTTATTATGAAATTTTGTTGTTCAAGACGCCTAAGACCACATAAACATCTTTATTTCATCCCTAACACAACTTCTAGACTCTTTTCTTGTACTCCCATTTACAATTTGAATATTTTTCCTTCATGGCAAGGTTGACAATTTTGAAGAAAGAGTGCATGTTTGCACATTTGACCACTAACTCCCAAAATCCCTAAATACATAAAAGAGTGGTCTACTTAGACCTTAATTTCAATACCTACTAAGATAAAGCACTTAAAAATCCAAGACTCACCCAAAGTCCCTCAAGACAAACTACTACCAAAATGAACTTTGCAACATGGTTGTAGGTGCCCCTACATCATTGTAGTATTTGGTATCATTTCACTTCCAACATAGTTTCATTATCACTTTTCTATACTCTATCTATGTGGTTGTCTATGGAGGTGGAAATACTAAAATGAGGGTCTAACTATGACAAGCCCTAAAACAGCCCCAACATTTTTCCCCACTTTTTTGTGTGTAGGTACTTCATTCATGTGGAGCTTGCGGAGAACTGGACCTTTCATGAGTTGAACTCTTACCCCTCTTGTTCTTGTCATTTCTTATAGCATCTCTATTAATATTTCAATCATTTTGTCATTTCTTGTTTTCATCATCACTTCAAACTTCAATAGCTAAGCTATTAGTAGGTTTTTAGTACCTCTAACTGTCCTTTTTCACTGTCTATTCATACAAACAACAACACACCTATGGCATGCCAACGTGTCACGTTATCATCCCTGTTGCATGTTGCTATCCTTTTGTAGAGAGTTGATGAAATCATGATTTGTGTTCCTAAAACCTACTCGCTTAGTCCAAACATAACTTTTAGGTCAGTAGATTGACAGAAGCATTGAGAGTACTCTCCATTCTCTACCTTTAGCATCAAACACTATCCTAAACACTTGTTCAACATCAGGAAGATTAGGGAAGCCTTTTTCTCTTGGCTCTCAATGACCTAGAGCCTTGGAGTGGTTGGTCCCCCTCCTCTATATTTTGGTGAACCCAACATGAACACTTTGGTTTTGTTTCGTGGTGTTGAAAGACCCTTCTCTCATATCCTACAAGTGTTGTGGGTGTGAGTGTTGTTGGGCGCCTAGCCTTGCAACCCAACCTATGACCCCTAGTGGTGTAATCAGAAGGTTCCCTAATCATTATGAAGTGAAACCTTGTGTGGGTCACCGTCTAAACCCTTGGAATTTTTTGTAGAAGTTCTATCTAGTGTACATAAAGATGACTTCCTTCCTACATTTATCCATGCCATTCGTGCAACCTACAAGCAGAACTCCCACTATAACATTTACCTTGTAGGATTTACCAATGAACTCTAATAGAGAACCATCCCCTTTGTACATCCCCACACATATCAATGGGAATACCTTAACGGGTGTTCTCGTTAACCCTACATGTCAGGTGAATGTCATTATAGAGGAGATCATGTTGATAATTTTTTTGCAAAAGGATGGATATGATGTGCGTAGAAGTGCTACACATACACATAATGGGATTTTCATCCCTCCCATCAATTGTAATACCTTGTTAGCCCTTGTTGGCCCTAGGACTATGAATGCACTCTTTGACATCATCCCAAGGTCTAAATTGTTCAGTGTGCAATAAGCATTCCCTGGCTAGTTTCCATGAATGCAGTTCCCTCAGTAATCATAAGTGCTTGATTTTTTCCCATGAGGGTTTTGTGCATGTAGTCCATGACACTAGTTATAAACTCATGATTACACATGGAGGCTACCCACTTGATCACTTCTAGCCTGCCCCTATTGGTCTTTTCCCTCCCAAGATGGACCTGTTGTATCGAACTTATGTGAAATATAAGATTGGGGGCACAACGTGAAAGGTGAGATATGCTCCTTCTCCCTATTCCATTTCTCGTAGAGTTTTTCTGAAGGTGGAACATGAGGCTACCTTGGCCACTCGAAAAAGGGAAGAGAATTCCACTAAGGACTCTTCTTCTTCCTCTTCTGTTGTATCACCTACTACTTCCTTTCATCCTGCTATGATGCCATTGACTTTCACTCCTATGCATTTGCTAGGGAGTTTGATGGAGCTCACTTGGTGAAAGCCCAAGCGTGTAGTGTTTGAACTTCTTTTCTTACCCATGGTGTGTCGGCCCATTTTGTATAGTAAGGGGAAGAGTCCCCATGGAGTAACTTCTATGTCTCGACCTTCATGACCTCCTACTGCTCCTACCTTTAAGGTGGTGAATGGGAAGAGGCCTACCACTAAGGTGCTTGAGCCTACTCCTTCCATTGTTGTTCCATCATCTTGTCCATCTCTTCCTCCCATTCCAATCTAGGAGTCCCTCCCTCTACCAAAAATTGCTTTGATGGATCCTCTGATGGTTGAACAAGGGTCTTTCATCCCTTCTCAAGTTGTGGCCTCTAGCTTCTAGATGAAAGGAAAGCTAGATGTGGAAGCAACTATCCTAACGTCAAAACCTCAGGGAAGAATGCAAAGACTCTTTTAATTTTTACAATTATAGTCCAATTAAGATGAACTAGAATGAGATTACTGAAATAGAGAAATAGACAAACACATATGAACACCAGATATACGTGGGAAAACCCTTACAGGAGAAAAACCCACCAAACCAAGAGAAGTCACTTTGTATTACAGTAATCAAGATTACAAATAGAGTTCTGACTTATCTATCTGATGTCAGTTTATAGCAGCATTCACCATGATCAACCTTGTTACAGAACATTCACGTTATAGTCTTCATAGAAGAGAATCCATCCACTGATCATCCAACCACACCACCAATCTGTCGAACCATCAAACCAGACATCATCTGCTACTCCAGACTATATTCATGTTGTTCCTGTCTGTCGAACTTCCTCTCAAAACTGCCACAATGAACTGTCTTCCAATGGTTCCCATTCAGCTCCTCTGATTAGTCGACAACAAGCCACATAAGATGGTCTTCACTCGGTCAAAAGGCTTCAATTTTTGTTGGCATTTCGGTGACACACTAACCGTGTCTCCCCAATGCCACAGAGCTTAACATTCGATATCGCCAAGAGTTCACCTATTAGCAAGATGTCATACCAAGTCCAGAAGACTATTGCTAAGACTTCCTCGTGTTGCTAAGACCTCATACTGAAGTTCTTCACATGTATCGCTATCGCCAAGACTCATCGCCATCGGTGAGACATCATACCGAAGCTCCATAAGTCACATAGACATGAGTGTTCACATCGGCAAGAAAATCGTCTTTCGCTGAGAGAAACTACCGAACTTCTAAGACTCTCCCCAAAGACTTCAAAAGAAATGTTGTCGGCGAGACTTCATTCATTGCTGAGACTTCACACCAAGACCTCCTTCATTATCCTGATGAATTCAATGCAAAACCGTTTGGCAGGACATCACACATCTGTAAGACTTCTTACCGAGCCACCACATGTTACTTTGAGTGTATACTGTCGGTGAGACATCCCTATTCGTAAGACTTCTTACCGAACACCCGACTCTCCCTGAAGGCTTCAACAGAAAACATTGTTGGCAAGACTTTAGCTATCACTGGGACTTCACACTGAACTAAGCCTTTTGGCCAAGGGTCTCCCCGATATATGATATAAATGGCTTGTTGGCCAGAGATCTCCACTCGGCATAGAGTTACAATGACTGTCCCAAGTCACAGTGATAAGCTCCTTCAGCATGACTTAGACATTGTCTCGGTAACCTGTACAAATCACAAGATCCAAAGCTGCTAGTCAACCAAACCCAAAGCATGTCACACTGACATGCCTCTCTTAGAGGTTTCATCCTGTGAGATTTAGGCATATATTTCCAACAATCTCCCACTTGATGAAGATCACATAGGCACCTCCAGAGCACAACAAAACTACTAAAAATCATGGGCACTAAGGCCCATTGAAATGACACACCACCTGAACTTGTTTGTGCTCACTGGCTTCGTCAATGCATCTGTAACATTCTCCAGAGTATCAAATTTTTCCAAAATGACCTTTCCATCCTCCACAATATCTCATACGAAGTGGTACTATACATCTATATGTTTTGTCCTAGCATGGAAAGTAGGATTCTTTGCCAGAAAAATTGAACTCTGACTGTCACAAAAAATAGTTATTTGTCCTGCATCAAAACCAATGTTAGAACACAAATGTTTTAACCAAATTGCTTATTTACAAGCATGTGTAGCTGCCATGTATTTAGCCTCTGTAGTGGAAAAAGTGACTACAGCCTGCCGCTTACTCATCCAACTCACTGCACCACCATTCATCATGAAAGTATATCCACTGGTGGACCTCCTACTGTCAATGTCCCTTGCCCAATCAGAATCCACATAGCCTCGAATACTGAGAGTCCTCTATGATTCAACCAAGTTCCCATGGTAACACAAAGCAAACTCTGAAGTGCCCTTCAAATATCTGAAAACTCTCTTTATAGTATCCCAATGTGTCCTTCCAGGATTAGCCATAAACCGACTAAGAACTCCCACTACTTGGGCAATGTCTGGCCTTGTACAGACCATTGCATACATAAGACTACCAACCACACTAGCATAGGGTGCACTGGTCATGTCCTTCGTCTCAGTAGGAGATTTTGGACAATCTTCAATAGATAGCTTTGTTCCCTGTAAGACTGGAACAACTAGCCGCTTGCAATCATTCATGCAAAATCTCTCTAGAATAGTCTTGATATACTTACTCTGACTGAGCCAAAGTTTTCTACTATTCTTGTCCCTGGTTATCTCCGTCCCTAGAATATACCTTGCTGCACCAAGATCTTTCATTTTGAACTTACCAGACAACTAAGACTTAAGATTAGAGATCATTAGCTTACTATTGCCTATGAATATCATATCATCAACATAGAGAGCAATAATAAACACACGATCACTTTTAGCTTTATAATAGACACAATGATCAGATTTTGATCTCATAAATCCTAAAGACAATACAAAAGTATCAAATTTCTTGTACCACATTCTAGGTGACTGCTTTAACCCATACAAAGACTTTTTTAACTTGCAAACTAGTTTCTCTTTACCTTTCTCCACAAAGTGCTCAGGCTGGGACATATAGATTTCTTCTTCAAGATCACCATGAAGAAATGTTTTCACATCCATCTATTCAACCTCTAAGTCATACGCTACTACAAGTGACAAAAGAAATCTAATGGACATCAGCTTAGTTACAGGAGAAAAAATTTCCCCATAATCAATTCCCTCTACCTGGGAATAACCCTTTACAACCAATCTCACCTTGTATTTTTCAACACTGCCATCCAGACCTATCTTATTTTTAAATAGCCATTTGCAGCCAACAACTTTTCTACCTTGAGGAAAGGGCACCAAACTCCAAGTGTCATTCTTTCCTAATGATGCCATTTCTTCATTCATAGCTTCCAACCAACAGTCTAAATCAGACATTTTAAATGCCTCTTTTATAGTCCTAGGCTCATCAGTGCTAGAAATAAAAGCATAGGCACAAGTAGAATCTATCAAAGAGAAGCCATACCTATCAAGTTTTTTTTCTTTGAGGGATTGACCTCTTCACTTGCTGAGGTTGAGGTTGTTCTTCTTCTTTTGAACTTTCAAAACTGCTTGAGCTCTTCTCAGTTTCAGGTACATTTTGAATTTTCAATTCCTCTTTCTTTGGTGTAGGAGGAATTTCAACTACATCCTTACTATTCTTAGACTTTGTCTCTAACTGTAGATCCAACGTAGAAGGCTTCAGCTCACAAAAGATTACACTTATGTTTTATACAACCTTCTCTATATTAGGATTCCAAAGCTTGTATCCTTTTATGCTAGCACTATAGCCAATAAAAATACATTTGACAACCTTGTTCTCCAAGTTAGATCTTTTCTCATAAGGCACATGAGCATATGCCTCATAGCGAAAAAAATGAAAAATGTCTTAAAGAGGGCTTCTTACCTGACCGTGCTTCCAAAGGTGTTTTCTCAACAAGAGAAGAATTTGGAGAATGATTAATCAAGTAACATGCAGTAGCAATAGCCTCATCCTAGAACTTCTCCTCCAAGCCAGCACTACTCAGCATACTTTGTGCTCTCTCCATCACTGTCCTATTGAAACTTTCTGCAACTCCATTTTGTTGTGGAGTATAGGGTGTACTCTTATGTCTTTTAATTCCATGGTCTTTACAATACCTCTCGAAATCATCAGAACAAAATTCACCACAATTATCAGTCCTTAAGCATTTTATTTTTCTTCCAGTCTGATTTTCTACAAGGTTCTTAAATTCCTTAAACCAACTCAACACTTGTTATTTACTTTTTAGAAAATATACAAATGCTCTTCTTGAATAATCATCAATAAATGACACATAGTATTTTGATTTAGACAAAGAAGGAACATTCACTAGACCAAAAACATCATAATGAATATAATCTAGCAAACCAAAAGATTTATGAGGACTTGAATAAAATGAAACACGGTGTTGTTTTACATATATACAATGATCACAGAATTCAAATTCGAGGTTACAATCTTCAAGCCCCTCAACTAGGTTTTCATTCTTCAAGGTTTTTCAACCTTTCTCTCCAATGTGGCCTAGCCTATGATGCCAGAGCATAGTCTTTTATGCTGGAAGTTTAACTTCCATAGAGTTTACACAATTAGGAATATTTCCTTTTACTCCATGAGTAGCTTTTTGTGACTTTACAGAGACACTGTTGCATTGAACAACGTGTGCATCCAGCTTGTACAAAGTACCAATATGAGAGCCCCTTCCTAGCACCATTGAGCCTCTAGTCATCTTGCAGCCATTTCCAGAGAACATGACTTGCACTCCAATATCATTCAGCTTAATAACAAAAAGTAAGTTTCGAGCCAGACCTTGTATATGCATTACATCATTAATTCCCTTCACTCTGCCATCAAGAAATTGGATTCTTACTCTCCCACGGCCAATAATTTCCAAAGTTGAATCAGTTGCCAAGTACACCTTTCCACCATTGTATTCTTCATACTTCGTGAACCAGTCTCTATGAGATATCATGTGGAAAGATACTCTAGAATCAATCAGCCAGACATCATTTGATGCCTGCGTAGCCAAGGCTACAATGAAGGCATCTCCATCACTATGAGAAGAAGCATTGTCGGAAGAATACTTCTTCTTCTTCTTCTCCTCTTTACAATCATTTCGGACATGACTAGGTTTCCCACAGTTCCAACACTTTACCTTGGACTTCTTGCCGGGAGACTTTGAACTCCCCTCTGATTTTGATTTGGACTTCTTGTCCTTCTTCTTGCCTTTCTCTTTCGACCTTCCTCTAACAGCAAGGGCCTCCTTCACCATCTCAGAAGATTTCCTTCTCATCTCTTCTGATAACAAAGAATCAACAACATCTTCCATCTTGAAACTGGATGTTGTACTCCCAATAGCCATCACTAGGTGATCCCATGAATCTAGCAAAGAACACAATATCAGCATACAGTGATCCTCTTCATCAATCTTCACACCAACAGATGTTAACTGTGCAATCAGCATGTTGAATGTCTTCAAATGATCAGCAATAGACCCTCCTTCTTGCATTCTCAAAGTGTACAACTTCTTCCTCGGGAACAGTTTATTCACCAAAGACTTCCCCTAATAAATAAATGCCAGTCTCTTCCACAAGGAAGATGCAGTCTTCTCTTCATGCACATTCAGAAGAACAGAGTCTGCCAAATAGAGCCTTATCAGTCCCTTAGACTTTCTATCTACAAGGTCCCAATCTTCCTGCTTCATGCCTGTAGGTTTAGTTCCAGACACAACAAGCCACATATCACGATCCACTAAGAGATCCTCCATTTTGAGTTTCCACAACTCAAAATTGCTTCCATTGAACTTCTCTATTTCAATCTTTCCTGACATGCTAGCCATCTCAATCTACAATTCAAATTAACAAACTTCTACAAGACTCCCACTGAACAGAATTGACTCAAAAAACCCAACGTACCCACAAGGATAACACAATTGGCTAAGCTCTGATACCACTTGAAAGGAAAGCTAGATGTGGAAGCAACTCTCCTAACGTCAAAATCTTAGGGAAGAATGTAGAGACTCTTTTAAATTTTACATTTATAGTCCAATTAAGATGCACTAGAAAGAGATTACTGAAACAGAGAAATAGACAAACACATATGAACACCAGATATACGTGGGAAAACCCTTACGAGAGAAAAACCCACCACACCAAGAGAAGTCACTTTGTATTATAGTAATCAAGATTAAAAATAGAGTTCTGACTTATCTTTCTAATGTTAGTTTATAGCAGCATTCACCATGATCAACCTTGTTACAGAACATTCACGTTACAGTCTTCACAAAATAGAATTCATCCATTGATCATCCAACCACACCACCAATTTGTCGAACCATCGAACCTGACATCATTTGCTACTCTAGACTATATTCATGTTGTTCCTATCTATTGAGCTTCCTCTCAGAACTGCCACAATGAACTGTCTTCCAATGGTTCCCATTTGGCTCCTCTGATTGGTTGACAACAAGCCACATAGGATAGTCTTCACTCGGTCAAAAGGTTTCAATTTGAGTTGGTATGCCAGTCAGACACTAACCGTTTCTCCCCGATGTCACATAGCTTAAAATTTGATATCGCCAAGAGTTCACCTATCGGCAAGATGTCATACCAAGTCTAGAAGACTATCGTTAAGAATTCCTCATGTCGCTAAGACCTCATACCGAAGTTCTTCACATGTATCGCTATCTCCAAGACTCATCGCTATCGGTGAGACTTCATACTAAGCTCCATAAGTCACATATACACGAGTGTTCACATCAGCGAGACAATCGTCTTTCACTGAGAGAACATACCGAACTACTAAGACTCTCCTCGAAGACTTCAAAAGAAATGTTGTCAGCGGGACTTCGTTCATCGCTGAGACTTCACACAGAGACCTCCTTCGTTATCCTGATGACTTCAATGCAAAACTGTTTGGTAGGACATCACACATCAGTAAGACTTCTTACCGATCCACCACATGTTACTCTGAGTGTATTCTGTTGGTGATACATTCCTACGGTAAGACTTCTTACCAAACACCCAATACTCTCCCCGAAGGCTTCAACAGAAAATGTTGTCGACAAGACTTTAGCTATCGCTGGGACTTCACACCGAAGTAATCCTTTCGGCCAAGGGTCTCCCCGATATACAATATGAATGGCCTGTCGGCCAGAGATCTCCACTTGGGATGGGGTTACAATGACTGTCACAAGTCATAGCGATAAGCTCTTTCATCATGACTTCTAAAGACATTGTCTCGGCAACCTGTACAAATGACAAGATCCAAAACTGCTAGTCGGCTAGACCTAAAGCATGTCACACTGACTTGCCTCTCATAGAGGTTTTAGCTTGTGAGATTGAGGCATATATTTCCAACACTAGAGTCATAGAAACTGCCTTGAACATGAGTGCAAGTGTCGGAGGAAGGCTCTAGCCATTAAGAAAGTTGCCTTGGAGAAGAAGGAAGAGCAGCTAGTAGCTCTCACTTCGACATCTTCTGCTATTCCCTCCTCTTCCACTCTTCCTATTTCAGTTCCCTCAGCCTTAGTCTTCCTCCCCACCCCCCTGCGTGAGCATGAATGATCCTCACCCAAAGTGGGTGCAGGTATTCATTTCTCCTTTGGTTGAGCCTCCCCTTCTGATGTCTCTTCTAGACATCCCACCATTTTCGAAACCTGTGGACATGCCAAATGCCTTAGTGGTGTCTGTCATGGTTTTCTCCTATTCCTCTATGCCCTATGCTTCATTTGTGGGGATTTCACATCCTCTAATGAAGTGAAAGATGGAGGATGACCCTACTCTAGCAATAGGGGTTGGAAGAAAGGTTCACTTTCTTTGGAGGGTGGTTTTGTGTTGGCTTGTGTCGTCCTAGTGATAGAGGCAACCTAGCATCCTCAAATTTCATCACTTCCCCTAAATCATTGGGTGAGGCTAGTAGTGGATCTTAAGCGCCACCTCAATCACCCATTGAGCTGACACATGGCCCTCCTGTAAAGTGCATGTTCAACTCTGTAGATGATGTCCAGGCCTTATCAACGATCTTTGTGAGATCGTTGGCGTTCACCTCATAGGAACTGAGTGGAGAAGACCTTGAGGAGCCTTCTTCCTTGGCTCTTCTTGCAAGAGGTTTAGAAGGTACCCCCTTGATATTTCTCCCTTGCAAGCTGGTTTGTCTTCCCCTTATGATAATTTAGACTATGAGAACAATGACCTATTGGTTGATGAGGACTAGGGGGTGCCTCTTCTTTATCTATAGATTGGGTATTGTATTCCACTATGCTTCTTTTATATGTTCCTAGATGACCCTTGTCACCCTCATAGGTGCTTGGATATAAGAGTTTTTTTGTGTCATAAAACTTCCTCCATTTGTCACATCATTCTTCTCTTTTTCACGTATTGATTTTCAACAATTGGGGATGATGCAAAGTTTTTGGGGCATTTAGGCCTCCCTTCCATGTTGACCCAATTTTTTATTTTCATTTTGTCTTCATGTGCCTTCTTCACATCGTCTGATATAGTAGGGGGGTTGATGACAATTCATTTATATATTATTATATCTATTTATCTATATTTATGAGTAGCTCTTACCCTAAAATATCAAATCCCCATGTCTCTCATTCGTTATGTTATTGTCTTTCCTTTCTTTGCATATTTCGCTCTTCTTTTCTGGTTTTGTGATGTTGTGGTACTCATGTGTTGTCCCTCACATGTGCAACAACATTACCACAGGTACATCTTGTTATAATCCACGAGCCACAACATCACTTTCACTCTTTCTTTTCTCTCCTTAGGATGTTGCATGACTTTGTGTTTGACACGCACCATCCTAAGGGGGGGCTATTATACTACTTTCATTTTCAGAAGATGTATTCGGTGGCCAACAAAATCCTTCTTGAAAATCTCTATTTTTCAAAAAGTTGCATTCCTCAAAAGGGACCCCTAGCGGAATACTTTTCCTTCATCCTAGATTCATAAAGAAAGATTTTGAGAAAATTTCTTCCAAGGAGGGAGCACCTTTTCCTATGGGAAAATTTTAGAATTTCCCCTTGCAATGGGGAATTCTTCCTTTCAAATTCTTTGATGAAGTGAAATCTCTCAAAAGGATTCCTTGATGTTGAATTGATTTGTAAAAAATATCATTGCACTTTCAAATAGAGTGTCTCTTGAGTGGACCCCTTTTTCTTTCGAAGGGTTCCCGAGGGAGCCCTTTGAAAGCTCTTCCTTCAATTTTTGACTATCTACGTGACTATCTGCTTGTCTTCCTATGTGGATTCTTTGTTTTATCTAACATGATGTGTCTACAGATTAACATGTTTCTTTGTAGGTGCAACTATGAAACTGCTTTTCCATCAGACTCTGTGGAGCCTCTTACATTTGGCTTCCTTTAGGTCCAAGTACCTAGGGGGCACCTTCTTTGCAAGTCTTAAGAGCTATGAAGTGCTTTCATCCTGTAGGATTTTTACACCATTGGTCTATAGTCCTCTAGTGCACTTTGTTCAACTCTCTATAGAACTAAACACATACAGAGCCATTTGCCTTCCCTACACCTTCTAGCATGCCAAATTATTTTCTGCTTCCTCGACAGTTTAGCTATATTTTCTTAGAACTATTTCGACCCACTTTATCGAACACTCATTGGCACTCATGTTGGCTAAAGTGGGGGAAAAATGTATAAGCATGAATAGGCACCCCCCTTGTAAGTTCCCCTTTTACACCCTTCATCTTAGAAAACTCAACCTGAAAATTTAATTCCACATCCTCCATCCATACTCCATCCACTTGGTGATTGCATGTAGTTTCAATGGGGGAATTTCTATCAAGGACACACACATGGCACACTATCGTCCTAATAGGATTCCTACCTCTAAAATTTTTAGAGGTGTTACATTCACCATTGGGGCTAAAGTGTAACATATCTTCACCCTACAATTAACCTTTGAATATATATTTCCCTCCTAATTCACCTAAAAATGATTATCTCCCATTCTCATTGAGGCTTTGTACATTTTTCTTGACAATTCTCATGCTTCTACACCATTCTTGAGTGTACTCTTGTTATTTATTGGCTACTTGTTGTGCTATCAATTGTTCCATTCTAGCATCACAACATTCTTCACATCTGCCACAAAAGCTACTACTTGGTGTCTTGTGAGACTTCCTTCGACGTCGCTATGGCCATGTTGACTTTTCCATAGTTGTAGACATGCATTCCTCTCTCATTGGCCTTGATTGCCTCTAGTTGAGGGTGGTATCATTTGCTTACTATTACATTTTTGTTGGATTTGAGTAGCATAGTGCTTCTTGTAGTATTTGGTATCCTTTCTTTCCTAGTAGATTTTCTTTATCGCTTTTCTATACTCTATCTATTTGGATGTTTGTGGAGGTGGAAACACCAAAATGAGGGTTTAACTGTGGGAAGCCCCAAAACAACCCCAACATTTTTCTTTTTTTTTGTTGTGTGTAGGTACTTCATTTGTGTGGAACTTGCAAGAGAAACGGACCTTTCATGAGTTGAACTCTTACCCCTCTTGTTCTTGTCATTTCTGATAGCATAGATCTCTTAATATTTTAATCATTCTGTCATTTCTTGTTTTCATCATCACTTTAAGATTCAGTAACTAAGCTGTTAGTAGATTTTTATTACCTCTTACTATATTTTTTCACTATCTTTCTATATGAATGACAGTGCACCTATGAGAGTCCAGTGCACCGCACTATCATCCCTATTGTGTAATGTTGTCCTTTGGAAGAGAGTTGAAAAAGATGCAGTCTAGGTTCCTAAAACCTACTCGCTTAGTCCAAACATTACTTTTGGGCCAATAGATTGATAGAAGAATTGAGAGTTCTCTTCATTCTCTACCTTTAGCATTAAACACTATCCTAAACATTTGTCCAACTCGGGGTAGGTTAGGGCAGCCTTCTGCTCTTGGTTCTCCATCACCTAGAGCCTTGGAGTGGTTGGTCCTCCTCTACAATAGTATATTGACACCTCTTCACACCTATTTATGGAGGTTTTCTTTTAATTGCAACAATGAAAATAGGGTGACCCCACCTTCGAAGAGATAGGGCTCCTACTTCACTTTGTCACACTCAAGGAGACCTCACAGACCTCAATCCAAAGATAGAAATGGGGAAAGAGATATTGCAATAAGGTGTCCTAGGGTGTGATTAGGGATTAAAAGGGGGTTCACCACCAAGCTAGGGCTTAGAAAGACAAGTATTGTGGAAAACCTAATGATATGCAAGACTTGAATAGATGACCTATAAATGAATGTAAAACAAAACAAGAAACTGTGAAATCAAAATGGTGCACCTAGAAACCAGTAGTAACTTGAATGGAGACCTGAGATGCTGAAGAAACTTAATTTCATGCACACTAGGACTCATATGCTAGGTTGGGAAATTTAGTCCCATATTAGGGTTTCTAGGCAAGAACATAAATCTAGTAGAGACAAGTCTGGAACTCCTGAAATCTGGAAATTTGACTATATTGGGACTCATACGCCAAAAGTGGTGTATTAGTCCTAATTTTCTTTTTCAAAGGATCGGGATCTAGATCTACTCTTCAATTTCTACTCTATCTACTCAACTTTATTTTTGTGTTTGAACTTCTAAATTCTTCTCTCTAGGTGTCCTTCAATGTCTTGTAAGAAAGGTGACAACTTTGACAACTTTTCACTCCTGACAACTTTTCTCCAATATTTCTCCTTAGAGGGTCTCCAACCTCGATCTGCAAATCACACACTAAAGAGAGGGAAAAATGTTGTTTTGTTAGTGGAAAGGGGTTTTCCTTAGTCAAACCCCATTTTCATAATCAAACGTTGAAATGAAATGAAATGGAAAGGATGAATGATGAATGAACAGAATGCTATGTTGCAACTCACCAAACCCTTGAATAAGATGTTGCAAACATGTATGAAATGGATAGCATAAATATGGATCTTGAATCTTGCTTGAATGTTGTAGATCTTGACTTGAATTCTTTCTTGAATCATAAAACCCTACATCACAAGTGTTCGCTCAAAAACAAACACATGATGCATGATGACTTTGACATGATGCTTGATGCTTGAATAATTCTCTAAAACCCTTGATAATCAGCTTTTGAAGATTGTTGAATGCTCTTGTAAACACTTGAATTCTCTTGTGAACTCAAATTTTCTATAAGAATTCTTATTCAACTTGCTAGGCCACTTGATTGCTTGCTAGGAGAAAAATGAGTGAAATAACCTTGTATTTATACTTGTTTATGCCAAATTTCTTAAAATTACAACACTACAAGCCAACATCAGATCTAGGAGAATAAAATCCCGCCAATAATTTGAATTTAATATAGGATTAAGCCACATGGGACTTATAAGCAAAAAGTGGCATATGAGTCCCATTAGGCTAGTTTTTGGGACACATTTTTCAAGAAATGATTAGATTCATGTGAAATCTAGATCGAGGCCCCAAAACATAGGTGGGACTCACGCCCAAGGTGGTATATGAGTCCTTGATCACTAAATCTAAGCCATACAATCCAAAAACACATAAATCATGATTCGATGTTGGTTTATGTTGGGATTATCCTTAGAAAGATGCATTAATTAATGCTTGTGGATGCAAAATAAGGTCAAATAAGGTGTAAAGAATCCCAATTAATAATCACAACCCTAGATTAGTGTGAACGTGTGGTAAAATAGTTTATAACACCTTAAATAAGGTAAAATTAAGTTCATTTAGTTCACGAGGGCCCAAGACCTAATCTGAATGTCTTAAACACATTACAACACTAAATTAAGGAAACATTATGCTCAAATTAATAAGAAGGGCCAAAAAAAATGTGAAATGTAAGTGTATACATTTTCCATCATTACATCTAGCCCCCACTTTAGTGAGAGGAGGAACCTACTTCAAACTCACACTAATGTAGACAAACTCACATTAAGAGGTCCAAGTGTACCGATGCAGGCAGCATAGGATGATAAAGATCAAAGGAGATGGCCAAGCCCCCAGGATCAAGATCCTATAGTAGAACAACATAGGCACAAGAGGACATACATGAAAATGATAAAAGGAGAAATTTCAAGGCATAAGAATACACTACCAAAGACATAAAGGAAAGAAAAATAAAGAAAAAAAGTAGGGATGGATCAAGCTTTGACTGTTTGTCTAGCATGTTGTGGATTAGATCTAGGTTGTTTGTCCAAGAAACATTTACAAGTGGAACACGATTTCCACTATGCAAACCAACGCATTCTCACAAGGGCTAGTGGAATTTAGTATCCACTAGGTGAGCCCCCAACGAGAAAAATACACACACAGTGGTATGCGTTCACATAGACAAGGAAGTGGCTACGGGAAAGTCACGCCTAAGTTCAAATCCCATATGGTAACTATATCAAATTTATACCATGTGATAACTTTGATAAGGTGCCACACAACAATGAACTTCAAGCTTCATGAGGCAAGCAAAGCTTCATATGCTTGACACCCATGAACAAACAAGATGGCACCACAAGCAAGCAAAGTAAGTTATGCAAGGTGGCCATATAACAGTTATTGTAAATGCAAAAGTAGTATAAAGTACATTCAAAGGAGTTTTTCTTTGTTCATGCAAGGTCTTACTCTTGCCTAATGTCTCCAAGAGAGGATCAATCAAAGAATAGAATATTCAAGACTTAGGGGATCACAACGTATCACATCAAGCCACTAAGAGGTTCAATATAATATGCTAAGAGAGATCATTCTCTTGAAGGACATCACACTCAATGTCACTATAAAGTGAAAGACACGTGTCACATGAAGTAATAATACTACATAATGAAACATGAAATGCAAAAGAATAATTCTAATGAAAAAGGTTGTTACCCCCAAAATCACACAAGGGATCCATAGATTCGTGGTCAGTATGTTCTTTGCTACAATGTTTTTAAAGAGCTCAGAACTATCATCATTCCCAAAATACACATAGAACTGGAAGAATGACACAAAGAGAGGGAAAACAAAGAAAAGGTTTCAAGTCAACATGAAAGAGATATGAATGTCTTGAAGCCTTGCATCATCCCTAAAGGAAAACACAAGACAAAGAAAAGATAAAGGAAAAATATTTTGGGTCAACATGGAACATACATGAATGTCTCGATGCCTTGTGTCATCACCAAAAGGAAAACACAAGACACATGAAAAGATAGAATGATTACGACATAGAGAAGAATGTAGGTACAAATAGAGGAATACCACAAAGAGAGAGAGATATCAAACATAACAGTTATAGGGAGATCACATTATGCACATGCAATCACATGAAAAAGAAAACAAAAACAAAGGTAGTAAGGCACATGTGAGTCAGCCTATTAGTAGGTCATCTGCATCCTATTCATGTTCATTGCATATAGAAGGCAGAAAACTAGCCAAAGGGACAACAAAAAATGCACTAATAGGACAAGGCTACCTAATTCTTGCCCCCACTATGTGCAAGACAAGAATGATCTAAGGAAAGTGATGAGGGAGAGATCCTTGCATCTGGGAATGATTTGCAATGAATGTAAAGCATGTAATAGTGAGGATGTCATGATCCTACAACCATTACATGGCAAGAAGTGAAAGGGTCCTACTTTAAGGGATTATTTCTATGATATCAAACTTTTTAAATATTTGTTTTAGAGCATGACACTCATCAGTACTATGCCTGAAAATTCTATGATATCTGCAATGAGATTTTTTTTTTCTCTTAGGATTTGGAAACCAGATTTATAGCATGGGTGGTAATGTAATAAGTCCTTGACTTAGAAGTATGTGTAAAGTTCTTTCAGTTGTAGACGACGGACAAGGGAATTGTAGTTTCTTTAGTTTGTAAGGCCCTTATTGATTGCTAGATTCACCAACTTCTCTAGGTGGGATTAGGACTTGAGGACCTGAAATTTCCTCATCATCCTCATCATCGTTTTGAGGCATCAGTTGCTCTTTAGGAAGGACACTTATGTCAAGAGAAGGATCTTGACATCCTTACCCTATAGTATCTTCAGTTGGAATTTGCTCTAAGATTTGGTGAATTTCATGCTCACTTGTTGTATCACATCCTTGTTTGCTTAAGATTGTGAATCCTTTTTTGTATGTCTCGTCTAGATTGATGGGAGTGTTTGTCATTTGTTTAACATAGAATAGTTGAATGTTTGCTTGGTTAGAAGAACTAGGTTCCCCTATGGTAGGGAACTTAGGTTCAGCTAGTGTTTCACTTTCAAGATGTAAAAGGCCAAACATATCAAGTGATGGGATGGTAGGGGGTGTTGATTGTTACATAGAAGGATAAAAGGATGTATTATTCTCAAGGTTCTTAAGGAAATTTTGTTTAAAAATTTATTCATATTGTCATCATCTTCTCCAATGATGTCAACATCACGAGGAGGACATGCATTAGGAGTTGAATGAGCATGTGTAAGTTAAATTTCATTAGGGTCATTTCCAAAAGAACAACTTGACACATCCACTAAGGACTTCAAGGACATCCACAACTTACCAAAGCACATATCCATAATGAAATGTAATTCAATGACCTAGGATAAAATTTGTAAATGCAACTTTGAGATTATTCATTGTGCATAATGAACCAAATGAAGGTAGATGCAATGAAATGAAGAAAACAAAAACTCTTCACACTGAAATAGATAACTAACATAAGCAAACACAAACACAAAAATAGAGTTTTTAATGCTAGAAAATGCGGTTTAAAAACTGAAGTAGGACTAAATCACCCAAACAGGCATATGAGTCCCTATTACGTTTTTTTAGGGATTTAAATGTTGAATAACAATCACCACAGAATACCCAAAAATTAGGAAAAACCTCCTATACTGAGTCTAAATTGCCTAGAGGGGTGTATGAGTCCCAGATTAGGGTTTTTTTCCCAAATTTTAGAAAATTCTTAGTGAAAGTTATGCTTTCTAGTTTGTATGATGTCTAGGCTAAGTGAAAATGTATATTTCAAGTGAAATTCAATGATACAAGATGCAAAAATGCAACCTATATGCACTTTCACTAATGCAAAATTTAGAAACCCTAGACGACAATCAACTAATGTAAAATTCTAATGCAGAGTTAATGTAAGCTAGATCTATGACTAAGATGCACTCCAAATTAGAGAAGAGGTATTCACACCAGGTTCACCAAAATGTGACAATGGAAATATGGTGCCCCCACCTTCAAGGAGATAGGGTCCCTACTTCAGTATTGTCACACTCAAGGAGACCTTAGAGACCTCATTCCGAAGATAGAAAGGGGGAAAGAGATCTTGCAATAAGGTGTCATAGGGTGTGATTAAGGACTAAAAGGGGTTTCACCACCAAGCTAAGGCTTGGAAAGACAAGTAATTTGAAAAACCTAATGATATGAAAGACTTGAATAGATGACCTAGAAATGAATGCAAAACAAAATAGGAAACTGAGAAATCAAAATGGTACACCTACAAACTTGTAGCAACTTGAATGGAGACTTGAGATACTGAAAACACTGAATTTAATGCACATTGGGACTCATACAACAGGATGTGTAATTTAGTCTTAGATTAAGGTTTCTGGGCAGGAATATAAATCTTGCAGAGACAAGTATAGAACTCCTAAAATCTAGAAATTTGACTGCACTGGGACTCTTACGCTAGAAGTAGTGTATCAGTCCTGCTTTTCTTTTTTGGAGGATTGGGATCTATATTTTCTCTTCAATCTCTGCTCTGTGTTCTCAACTTGATTTTTGGGTCTAAACTACAAATCACACATTAAAGAGGGAAAAATGTTGTTTTGTTAGTGGAAAGGGGTTTGCCTTGGTCAAACCCCATTTTGGTAATCAAACCTTGAAATGAAATGAAATGGAAAGGATGAATGATGAATGAACAAAATGTTATGTTGAAACTCACCAAACCCTTGAATAAGATGCTCCAAACATGTATGAAATGGCTAGCATGAATGTGGATCTTGACTTGAAAACTTGCTTGAATCATAAAACCATACATCACAAATGTTAGCTCAAAAACAAGCATGATGCATGATGACTTTGACATAATGCTTGATGCTTGAATAATTCTCTAAAATTCTTGATAATTAGCTCTTGAAGACTCTTGAATGATCTTGTAAACACTTGAATGCTCTTGTGAACTCAAATTTTCTATAAGAATGCTTATTCAACTTGCTAGGTCACTTGATTTCTTTTTAGGAGAAAATGAGTAAAATAATCTTGTATTTATACTTTTTTATGCCAAATTTCCCGAAATTACAACACTACAAGCCGACATCAGATCTAGGAGAATAAAATCTCGCCAAGAATTTGAATTTAATTTAGGATTAAGCTACATGGGACTCATATGCAATGTGGCATATGAGTCCCATTAGGCTAGGCTTTGGGACACATTTTTTAAGAAATTCTTATATTCATGTAAAATCCAAATCGAGGCCCTGAAACTTAGGGGGGACCCATATGCCCAAGGTGGCGTATGAGTCCCAAATCACTAAATTTGGGCCATGCAATCCAAAAACACAAAATTCATGATTGGATGTTGGTTTATGTCAAGATTATCCTCAAAAAGATGAATTAATTAATGCTTGTGGATGCAAAATAAGGCCAAATAAGGCATAAAGAAGCCCAATTAATAATGAGAACCCTAGATTAGTGTGAAAGTGTGGTACAACACTTTACAACACCTTAAATAAGGTACAATTAAGTTCATTTATTTCAAAAGAGCCCAAGACCTAATGTGAATGTGTTAAACACATTACCACACTAAATCAAGGCAACATTATGCTCAAATTAATAAGGTGAGCCAAAACAAATGCAGAAATGTAAGGGTATAAATTTTCCATAATTACATTAATATATCCTTTTTGGTTTTAGATTCAATATTCTTGAGATAATTGGTGCCTATATTTTTTTATTATTAGATTGTAGCCTTGATTGGCATATATAAATTGTTTGAGTAATGTCCCTGAGGTCTTATGTAAAGTTGTGTCATCTAGATATTTTCAACTATTAGAATCTTGTCTTCTATCCATTTGTTCAAATGGTGTCATTGAGATTACTCATGTATATTTTATCCTATTTGATCTTCATCTTCATCTTGCTTTAAGTGGAGGTTCTATGGTTGCAGTAGTTATTCTTGGTAGTTATTTGTATCTTCTTTAAATGCTTCATGGAGTTCTTCGTATTCATCTTCTTGATCATAATATTTAGGGACATATTTTGAGGATGATTATTAGTCTTCCTCATGTATCTCTTTAGGGACTATTTTTTTCCAATAGGTTCTCTCCTTTTCTCCACTTATAAGAGACCTTTTATATATGGGTGTCTAATTACACCTAGTTATCAAGACCTATATTGTATCTTTATGTCTTTACATATGTTTGATTCTCTCTAAATTTTACTTAGGGGATATTAGTATGAAAGGGGCTACTTAATAATTGGTTACCCTCTTGGGTCTAATTCACTCTAATTATGTAAGTTTTCTTAGTATTTTTACATTTTACTTATCAAGTCATAAGATAAAGAAAATCGTCAAATTGTATGGTGTCCTATGTTTCATGCATGCTATTTTTGTTCAAATATTATAATTATATCTTGACTATATGTTATTTAGTATTTAACTAATCTTGAGGAGTTAAGTTTAACTAGTTAAAATATCTCTTACATAGATTAATTATTTTATATAATTACTCTCCAAATCTTATCCCTAGCGTTTGTCTTATCTATATAAGAACAAAGAGCTAGTGGTTAAGACAACATTATGGAAGATATTTATAGTATCATTAAGGAAAATCTATTTTTTATTGCAAAACTCCTAGTAAAATTGTATTTTTATTTGTATGATCATTAGGTCCTATAATTATTTTCATTGAATTTTACATCCTACACTAGTGATTATTGAAAAGGTAAGATCTTTCCATGGCTTGGAAAATTTATATAGGAAGTTCATTATAAATTTCAATTTTATTTGTGAATTACTAATTGAGATAATGAGGTAACACAAGAAGAATTCAAGTGGACATCATGATAATATAGAATTTATTGATTTATCAAATAATAAGATAATAACATGTAGCTAATACTAGAATTATCAAATTTTGACAATGTATTTTAAGTTGATTTTGATACAAGTTGTGATCCATTATTTTGATGTGATCATCTATATCAAGCATCATTTTTTTTATTTCAATTCTAATGGTGATTTCTCCAATTTCATTATTAGAATCATCATCAAGTTTAGGAGTATCAACTTGTTCACTTTCATATGGAATAGTTGGAATTGTTGGCAACATAAGGGCAAACAACTAAGAGGGGGGTGGTGAATTAGTTGTCACCAAATCTCAAACTTATTCAACTTATTTACCTTATTCTCAGACCTAAACATTAATCATGAAAGCATAAATGAAAAACACATCAGAATCACACATAACACCAATATTTTTACATGGAAACCCTATTAGGGGAAAAACTACAGTGGAGGTCAGTCCAAAATATTATACCATGTTAAAAGTATAAAAGAATATAAATGGGGAATGCATATGCGTTCAAGCACACTACCTAGAGCTCACTACTCAAATACAAAAGGGTAAACCCACAATAGTGGGTTACAATTTTTTGAATGAAGAAAAATTAGAAATTCCCATCAAAAAATTTAAAATGGTTTACCCCTTCTAGAATGAAGGGGGTTTGAATGAACCACCCCCCTTCTAATGAACCCTCCTTTCGAATGAACACCCCCCCCCCTTCTAATGAACCCCAGGCTGTTACACCATATAGGGGGGTTCGAATAAACTGCCTTTCTAATGAAGGGAGTTTGAATGAAGGGGGGTTCATTTGAACCCCCTTTTTTCACCTTCCCCTCCACCATTTCAAAATTTATGCATTTTTTTACTATTGAAGCTTAGGAAGGAGGTGCAAATGGATTCAACTTGATAAACCAAGTTGGATGATTGTAGTGATCAAAACTTGCTTTCAAACAACTATAAATTTAATATATTTTTTTTTTATTTTATATTTTAGTTTTTAGTTTTACTATACATAGGTTTTTCACCAAACATTAAATTCGATCAAAAATCATTGTGGAAAAATAGTAAATTTGAGGAAAACAAATTGAAAAATATATACGCATTAGGTATTGATGTCCTTGTTCCAACAAAAAAGAAAAAATGAATTACAATACATACCAAAAAAGTTATGCGAGCCGAAGTGCACCTTTGTCTAAATTATATATGTTTTGACTTCAACACTTAATTAAAAGAAAAAATTTCAACAAAATGCTATGAAACAAAATGAAAGCACTAGATACTTGTGTTACCAACCTAAATTCAAAAGAATAAAAAAATTATCCTTTCTAGAAAAAAGTTATGTGAGCCAAAGTACACACCACTTTTTAAAAATGTTGTTTACTATTAAAAACTAGTTATCAAAGGAGGCAAAAAAAAATTAGAATTTAATTTCATTTATAAAAATAAAAATACATTTAAAATCTATAGAAAAATTCTCACAAATCACTATTTTACATCATTTTCAAATTCCTAATAGTTTACATACTATAAGTGTTAGAGAGTGAAGCTTTCTCTGAAAATATTCATTTCAATGTGAAGTTTGGCCAAAAAGTGTAACCCATTATTGTGGGATGACCCAAAATAGGCTTAATACCCAAAGGAAGACACACTATCTTATGGAAAGGTTCTGATTAAATCCATCATACTTTGAACTAATAAAATAACATCTTATAATGCTTGGTTACAATTTCAGTTAAGCACATGAACACTTCTTCACTCTTCTTCACTCTTTGCTCTGCCTTCGAATGATCTAAACTTTATTCGCACATAGGACTCTTACACTTCACACACACACTCACACACATTCATTCAAATGATAAAACAATCACTCTTATATATCCACAACAAGAAATTACATCAATATAAGTCATCTCCAAACAAATAATAAAATGAATATAAATAGTCGGCTCCAAATCAATAAAGATTATTCATACGAATCAACCAACCCAAAATAGGATTACTACCCAAAGGAAGACACACTATCTTAGAGAAAGGTTCTGATTAAATCCATCATACTTTGAACTAATAAAATAACATCTTCTAATGCTTGGTTACAATTTCGGTTAAGCACATGAACACTTCTTCACTCTTCTTCACTCTTTGCTCTGCCTTCGAATGATCTAAACTTTATTTGCACATAGGACTCTTACACTTCGCACACACACTCACACACATTCATTCAAATGATAAAACAATCACTCTTATATATCCAGAACAAGAAATTAAATCAATATAAGTCATCTCCAAACAAATAATAAAATGAATATAAATAGTCGGCTCCAAATCAATAAAGATTATTCATACGAATCAACCAAGGTCAGCCACAACATAGTGAAGACTGAAAATAACATTCTTAAACATGAACCACTTCAATTAAATACTCCTTGAAGATCCACAACATGCTTCGACACCTTATCAGCCAAGAACATTAAAAACATGAACACACAAGACAAAATCTTGGGTCAAAAGCACAACAATCAATGTGGATGTGCAACAAAGATAGAGCACAAACTAGAAACATCCACAAGCATCATGAAACATGAGAGAAGCATCCACAAAAATTGATCTTACTAGAATCGCATGATGTTCATTCAACAACACAAACTGAAGTAACAAAAAAACTGTCAGAATACAAATCTTCATAACTCGATCAAATCTTCACACGGATCTTTGAAACTTGATGTGGATAAACTAGATTTACTCAAAAAGAAACCCTTTAGTCCACAAACTCAAAACAACAATGAACTGAACACACCAACAGAAAGAACTTCACTTCACCTCTAACAACCTATAGCACTTCTTATTTCAATTTTCTCAATATCCTTGACATATAAAACTTCTAATGCAACAATGTTAATAGTGTTGACATCATTGACAACCACATATCAAAAACACACAACATCCAACAATCTCCCCCCTTTCCATTGATGGAAACACATGATGTGAAAAATACCATCAACACAAATACACTTGTTCCTCCTTAGGTTATGACTCTTCTTTCCTAAACTCTTCTCCCACATGATTCTTCTCCCTAAAGGCTTCAACAGAAAACATTGTTGGCAAGACTTTAGCTATCACTAGGACATCACACTGAACTAAGCCTTTTGGCCAAGGGTCTCCCCGATATATGATATAAATGGCTTGTTGGCCAGAGATCTCCACTCGGCATAGGGTTACAATGACTGTCCCAAGTCACAGTGATAAGCTCCTTCGGCATGACTTAGACATTGTCTCGGTGACCTGTACAAACCACAAGATCCAAAGCTTCTAGTCAGCCAGACCCAAAGCATGTCACACTAACTTGCCTCTCTTAGAGGTTTCAGCCTTAGAGATTTAGCTCCTGCATATATTTCCAACAATCTCCCACTTGACGAAGATCACACAGGCACCTCCAGAGCACAACAAAACTACTAAAAATGATGGGCACTAAGGCCCATTGAAATGACAGACCACCTAAACTTGTTTGTGCTCACTGGCTTCATCAATGCATCTGTAACATTCTCCAGAGTATCAATTTTTTCCAAATTGACCTTTCCATCCTCCACAATATCACGTACGAAGTGGTACTATACATCTATATGTTTTGTCCTAGCATGGAAAGTAGCATTCTTTGCCAGAAAAATTGCACTCTGACTATCACAAAAAATAGTTATTTGTCCTACATCAAAACCAATGTTAGAACACAAATGTTTTAACCAAACTGCTTCTTTACAAGCATGTGTAGCTGACATGTATTTAGCCTATGTAGTGGAAAAAGTGACTACAACCTGCCGCTTACTCATCCAACTCACTGCACCACCATTCATCATGAAAGTATATCCACTGGTGGACCTCCTGCTGTCAATGTCCCTTCCCAATCAGAATCCACATAGCCTCGAATACTAAGAGTCCTCTATGATTCAACCAAGTTCCCATGGTAACACAAAGCAAACTCTAAAGTTCCCATCAAATATCTGAAAACTCTCTTTATAGTATCCCAATGTGTCCTTCCAGGATTAGCCATAAACTGACTAAGAACTCCCACTACTTGGGATATGTCTAGCCTTGTACAGACCATTGCATACATAAGACTACCAACCACACTAGCATAGGGTGCACTAGTCATGTCCTTCATCTCAGTAGGAGATTTTGGACAATCTTCAATAGATAGCTTTGTTCCCTGTAAGACTGGAACAACTATCTGCTTGCAATCATTCATGCAAAATCTCTCTAGAATAGTCTTGATATAATTACTCTGACTGAGCCAAAGTTTTCTACTATTCTTGTCCTTGGTTATCTCCATCCCTAGAATATACCTTGTTGCACCAAGATCTTTCATTTTGAACTTACCATACAACTAAGACTTAAGATTAGAGATCATTAGCTTACTATTGCCTATGAATATCATATCATCAACATAGAGAGCTATAATAAGCACACGATCACTTTTAGCTTTATAATAGACACAATGATCAGATTTTGATCTCATAAATCCCAAAGACAATACAAAAGTATCAAATTTCTTGTACCACATTCTAGGTGACTGCTTTAACCCATACATAGACTTTTTTAACTTGCAAACTAGTTTCTCTTTACCTTTCTCCACAAAGTTCTCAGGCTGGGACATATAGATTTCTTCTTCAAGATCACCATGAAGAAATATTTTCACATCCATCTATTCGACCTCTAAGTCATACGCTGCTACAAGTGACAAAAAAAATCTAATGGACATCAGCTTAGTTACAAGAGAAAAAATCTCCCCATAATCAATTCCCTCTACCTGGGAATAACCCTTTACAACCAATCTCACCTTGTATTTTTCCACACTGCCATCTAGACCTATCTTCTTTTTAAATACCCATTTGCAGCCAACAACTTTTCTGCCTTTAGGAAAGGGCACCAAACTCCAAGTGTCATTCTTTTCTAATGATGCCATTTCTTCATTCATGGCTTCCAACCAAGAGTCTGAATCGGACATTTTAAATGCCTCTTTTACAGTCCTAGGCTCATCAGTGCTAGAAATAAAAGCATAGGCACAAGTAGAATCTATCAAAGAGAAGCCATACCTATCAAGTTTTTTTTCTTTGAGGGATTGACATCTTCACTAGCTGAGGTTGAGGTTGTTCTTCTTCTTTCGAACTTTCAGAACTTCTTGAGCTCTTCTCAGTTTCAGGTACATTTTAAATTTTCAATTCCTCTTTCTCTGGTGTAGGAGGAATTTCAACTACATCCTTACTATTATTAGAATTTGTCTCTGAAAGCTTGTATCCTTTTATGCTAGCACAATAGCCAATAAAAATACATTTGACAACCTTGTTCTCCAACTTAGATCTTTTCTCATACGGCACATGAGCATATGCCTCACAGCCAAAAAAATGAAAATGTCTTAAAGAGGGCTTCTTACCTGACCATGCTTCCAACGGTGTTTTCTCAACAAGAGAAGAATTTGGAGAATGATTAATCAAGTAACATGCAGTAGCAACAGCCTCAGCCTATAACTTCTCCTCCAAGCTAGCACTACTCATCATACTTTGTGCTCTCTCCATCACTGTCCTATTGAAACTTTCTGCAACTCCATTTTGTTGTGGAGTATAGGTTGTACTCTTATGTCTTTTAATTCCATGGTCTTTACAATACCTCTCGAAATCATCAGAACAAAATTCACCACAATTATCAGTCCTTAAGCATTTTATTTTTCTTCCAGTCTGATTTTTTACAAGGTTCTTAAATTCCTTAAACCAACTCAACACTTGTTATTTACTTTTTAGAAAATATACAAATTCTCTTCTTGAATAATCATCAATAAATGACACATAGTATCTTGATTTAGACAAAGAAGGAACATTCACTAGACCAAAAACATCATAATGAATATAATCTAGCAAACCAAAAGATTTATGAGGACTTGAATAAAATGAAACACGGTGTTGTTTTCCATATATACAATGATCACAGAATTCAAATTCGAAGTTACAATCTTCAAGCCCCTCAACCAGGTTTTTATTCTTCAAGGTTTTTCAACCTTTCTCTCCAATGTGGCCTAGCCTATGATGCCAGAGCATAGTCTTTTCTGCTGGAAGTTTAACTTCCATAGAGTTTACACAATTAGGAATATTTCCTTTTCCTCCATGAGTAGCTTTCTGTGACTTTACAGAGACACTGTTGCATTGAACAACGTGTGCATCTAGCTTGTACAAAGTACCAATACGAGAGCCCCTTCCTAGCACCATTGAGCCTCTAGTCATCTTGCAGCCATTTCCAGAGAACATGACTGGCACTCCAATATCATTCAGCTTACTAACGGAAAGTAAGTTTCGAGCCAGACCTTGTATATGCATTACATCATTAATTCCCTTCACTCTGCCATCAAGAAATTAGATTCTGACTCTCCCACGGCCAATAATTTCCAAAGTTGAATCAGTTGCCAAGTACACCTTTCCACCATCGTATTCTTCATACTTCATGAACCAGTCTCTATGAGATGTCATGTGGAAAGATACTCTAGAATCAATCAGCCAGACATCATTTGATGCCTGCGTAGCCAAGGCTGCAATGAAGGCATCTCCATCACTGTGAGAAGAAGCATTATCGGAAGAATACTTCTTCTTCTTCTTCTTCTCCTCTTTACAATCCTTTCGGACATGACTAGTTTTCCCACAGTTCCAACACTTTACCTTGGACTTCTTGCCGGGATACTTTGAACTCCCCTCTGATTTCGATTTGGACTTCTTGTCCTTCTTCTTGCCTTTCTCTTTCGACCTTCCTCTAACAGCAAGGGCCTCCTTCACCATCTCAGAAGATTTCCTTCTCATCTCTTCTGATAACAAAGAAGCAACAACATCTTCCATCTTGAAAGTGGATGTTGTACTCCCAATAGCCATCACCAGGTGATCCCATGAATCTAGCAAAGAACACAATATCAGCATACAGTGATCCTCTTCCTCAATCTTCACACCAACAAATGTTAACCGTGCAATCAGCATGTTGAATGTCTTGAAATGATCAGCAATAGACTATCCTTCCTGCATTCTCAAAGTGTACAACTTTTTCCTCGGGAACAGTTTATTCACCAAAGACTTCCCCTAATAAATAAATGCAAGTCTCTTCCACAACAAGAAATTACATCAATATAAGTCATCTCCAAACAAATAATAAAATGAATAGAAATAGTCGGCTCCAAATCAATAAAGATTATTCATACGAATCAACCAAGGTCATCCACAACATAGTGAAGACTGAAAATAACATCCTTAAACATGAACCACTTCAATTAAATACTCCTCGAAGATCCACAACATGCTTCGACACCTTATCAGCCAAGAACATTAAAAACATGAACACACAAGACAAAATCTTGGGTCACAAGCACAACAATCAATGTGGATGTGCAACAAATATAGAGCACAAACTAGAAACATCCACAAGCATCATGAAACATCAGAGAAGCATCCACAAAAATTTATCTTACTGGAATCACATGATCTTCATTCAACAACACAAACTAAAGAAACAAAAAAACTGTCAGAATACAAATCTTCATAACTCAGTAGAATCTTCACACGGATCTTTGAAACTTGATGTGGATAAACTAGATATACAAAACAAGAAACCCTTTAGTCCACAAACTCAAAACAACAATGAACTGAACACACCAACAAAAAGAACTTCACTTCACCTCTAACAACCTATAGCACTTCTTATTTCAATTTTCTCAATATCCTCGACATATACAACTTCTAATGCAACAATGTTAATAGTGTTGACATCATTGACAACCACATATCAAAAACACACAACATCCAACAATCTCCCCCCTTTCCATTGATGGAAACACATGATGTGAAAAATACAATCAAAACAACTACACTTGTTCCTCCTTAGGTTATGACTCTTCTTTCCTAAACTCTTCTCCCACATGATTCTTCTCCCTAAAGGCTTCAACAGAAAACATTGTTGGCAAGAATTTAGCCATCACTGGGACTTCACACTGAACTAAGCCTTTCAGCCAAGGGTCTCCCCGATATATGATATAAATGGCTTGTTGTCCAGAGATCTCCACTCAGCATAGGGTTACAATGACTGTCCCAAGTCACAGCGATAAGCTCCTTCGGCATGACTTAGACATTGTCTCGGTGACCTGTACAAACCACAAGATCCAAAGCTGCTAGTCAGCCATACCCAAAGCATGTCACACTAACTTGCCTCTCTTAGAGGTTTCAGCCTTAGAGATTTAGGCATATATTTCCAACAATCTCCCACTTGACGAAGATCACACAGGCACCTCCAGAGCACAACAAAACTACTAAAAATCATGGGCACTAAGGCCCATTGAAATGACACACCACCTAAACTTGTTTGTGCTCACTGGCTTCGTCAATGCATCTGTAACATTCTCCAGAGTATCAATTTTTTCCAAACTGACCTTTCCATCCTCCGCAATATCTCGTACGAAGTGGTACTATACATCTATATGTTTTATCCTGGCATGGAAAGTAGGATTCTTTGCCAGAAAAATTGTACTCTGACTGTCACAAAAAATAGTTATTTGTCCTACATCAAAACCAATGTTAGAACACAAATGTTTTAACCAAACTGCTTCTTTACAAGCATGTGTAGCTGCCATGTATTTAGCCTCTGTAGTGGAAAAAGTGACTACAGCCTGCCGCTTACTCATCCAACTCACTGCACCACCATTCATCATGAAAGTATATCCACTGGTGGACCTCTTGCTGTCAATGTCCCTTGCCCAATCAAAATCCACATAGCCTCGAATACTGAGAGTCCTCTATGATTCAACCAAGTTCCCATGGTAACACAAAGCAAACTCTAAAGTGCCCTTCAAATATCTGAAAACTCTCTTTATAGTATCCCAATGTGTCCTTCCAGGATTAGCCATAAACTGACTAAGAACTCCCACTACTTGGGCAATGTCTGGCCTTGTACAGACCATTGCATACATAAGACTACCAACCACACTAGCATAGGGTGCACTGGTCATGTCCTTCGTCTCAGTAGGATATTTTGGACAATCTTCAATAGATAGCTTTGTTCCCTGTAAGACTGGAACAACTAGCTGCTTGCAATCATTCATGCAAAATCTCTCTAGAATAGTCTTGATATACTTACTCTGACTGAGCCAAAGTTTTCTACTATTCTTATCCTTGGTTATCTCCATCCCTAAAATATACCTTGCTGCACCAAGATCTTTCATTTTGAACTTACCAGACAACTAAGACTTAAGATTAGAGATCATTAGCTTACTATTGCCTATGAATATCATATCATCAACATCGAGAGCAATAATAAGCACACAATCACTTTTAGCTTTATAATAGACACAATGATCAGATTTTGATCTCATAAATCCCAAAGACAATACAAAAGTATCAAATTTCTTGTACCACATTCTAGGTGACTGCTTTAACCCATACAGAGACTTTTTTAACTTGCAAACTAGTTTCTCTTTACCTTTCTCCACAAATTGCTCAGGCTGGTACATATAGATTTCTTCTTCAAGATCACCATGAAGAAATATTTTCACATCCATCTATTCAACCTCTAAGTCATTAGCTGCTACAAGTGATAAAATAAATATAATGGACATCAGCTTAGTTACAGGAGAAAAAATCTCCCCATAATCAATTCCCTCTAGTTGGGAATAACCCTTTACAACCAATCTCACCTTGTATATTTCCACACTGCCATCCAGACCTATCTTCTTTTTAAATACCCATTTACAGCGAACAAATTTTCTGCCTTTAGGAAAGGGCACCAAACTCCAAGTGTCATTCTTTTCTAATGATGCCATTTCTTCATTCATGGCTTCCAACCAAGAGTCTGAATTAGACATTTTAAATGCCTCTTTTACAGTCCTAGGCTCATCAGTGCTAGAAATAAAAGCATAGGCACAAGTAGAATCTATCAAAGAGAAGCCATACCTATCAAGTTTTTTTTCTTTGAGGGATTGACCTCTTCACTGGCTGAGGTTGAGGTTGTTCTTCTTCTTTTGAACTTTCAGAACTGCTTGAGCTCTTCTCAATTTCAGGTACATTTTGAATTTTCAATTCCTCTTTCTCTGGTGTAGGAGGAATTTCAACTACATGCTTACTATTCTTAGACTTTGTCATCTAGATAAAATGGTGAGGTCTTATGTAAAGTTGTGTCATCTAGATATTTTCAACTATTAGAATCTTGTCTTCTATCCATTTGTTCAAATGGTGTCATTGAGATTACTCATGTATATTTTATCCTATTTGATCTTCATCTCCATCTTGCTTTAAGTGGAGGTTCTATGGTTACAGTAGTTATTCTTGGTAGTTATTTGTATCTTCTTTAAATGCTTCATGGAGTTCTTCATATTCATCTTCTTGATCATAATATTTAGGGACATATATTGAGGATGATTATTAGTCTTCCTCATGTATCTCTTTAGGGACTATTTTTTTCCAATAGTTTCTCTCCTTTTCTCCACTTATAAGAGACCTTTTATATATGGGTGTCTAATTACACCTAGTTATCAAGACCTATATTGTATCTTCATGTCTTTACATATGTTTGATTCTCTCTAAATTTTACTTAGGGGATATTAGTATGAAAGGGGCTACTTAATAATTGGTTACCCTCTTGGGTCTAATTCACTCTAATTATGTAAGTTTTCTTAGTATTTTTACATTTTACTTATCAAGTCATAAGATAAAGAAAATCGTCAAATTGTATGGTGTCCTATGTTTCATGCATGCTATTTTTGTTCAAATATTATAATTATATCTTGACTATATGATATTTAGTAGTTAACTAATCTTGAGGAGTTAAGTTTAACTAGTTAAAATATCTCTTACATAGATTAATTATTTTATATAATTACTCTCCAAATCTTATCCCTAGCGTTTGTCTTATCTATATAAGAACAAAGAGCTAGTGGTTAAGACAACATTATGGAAGATATTTATAGTATCATTAAGGAAAATCTATTTTTTATTGCAAAACTCCTAGTAAAATTGTATTTTTATTTGTATGATCATTAGGTCCTATAATTATTTTCATTGAATTTTACATCCTACACTAGTGATTATTGAAAAGGTAAGATCTTTCCATGGCTTGGAAAATTTATATAGGAAGTTCATTATAAATTTCAATTTTATTTGTGAATTACTAATTGAGATAATGAGGTAACACAAGAAGAATTCAAGTGGACATCATGAGAATATATAATTTATTGATTTATCAAATAATAAGATAATAACATGTAGCTAATACTAGAATTATCAAATTTTGACAATGTATTTTAAGTTGATTTTGATACAAGTTGTGATCCATTATTTTGATGTGATCACCTATATCAAGCATCATTTTTTTTATTTCAATTCTAATGGTGATTTCTCCAATTTCATTATTAGAATCATCATCAAGTTTAGGAGTATCAACTTGTTCACTTTCATATGGAATAGTTGGAATTGTTGGCAACATAAGGGCAAACAACTAAGAGGGGGGTGGTGAATTAGTTGTCACCAAATCTCAAACTTATTCAACTTATTTACCTTATTCTCAGACCTAAACATTAATCATGAAAGCATAAATGAAAAACACATCAGAATCACACATAACACCAATATTTTTACATGGAAACCCTATTAGGGGAAAAACTACAGTGGAGGTCAGTCCAAAATATTATACCATGTTAAAAGTATAAAAGAATATAAATGGGGAATGCATATGCGTTCAAGCACACTACCTAGAGCTCACTACTCAAATACAAAAGGGTAAACCCACAATAGTGGGTTACAATTTTTTGAATGAAGAAAAATTAGAAATTCCCATCAAAAAATTTAAAATGGTTTACCCCTTCTAGAATGAAGGGGGTTTGAATGAACCACCCCCCTTCTAATGAACCCTCCTTTCGAATGAACACCCCCCCCCCTTCTAATGAACCCCAGGCTGTTACACCATATAGGGTGGTTCGAATGAACCGCCTTTCTAATGAAGGGGGTTTGAATGAAGGGGGGTTCATTTGAACCCCCTTTTTTCACCTTCCCCTCCACCATTTCAAAATTTATGCATTTTTTTACTATTGAAGCTTAGGAAGGAGGTGCAAATGGATTCAACTTGATAAACCAAGTTGGATGATTGTAGTGATCAAAACTTGCTTTCAAACAACTATAAATTTAATATATTTTTTTTTTATTTTATATTTTAGTTTTTAGTTTTACTATACATAGGTTTTTCACCAAACATTAAATTCGATCAAAAATCATTGTGGAAAAATAGTAAATTTGAGGAAAACAAATTGAAAAATATATACGCATTAGGTATTGATGTCCTTGTTCCAACAAAAAAGAAAAAATGAATTACAATACATACCAAAAAAGTTATGCGAGCCGAAGTGCACCTTTGTCTAAATTATATATGTTTTGACTTCAACACTTAATTAAAAGAAAAAATTTCAACAAAATGCTATGAAACAAAATGAAAGCACTAGATACTTGTGTTACCAACCTAAATTCAAAAGAATAGAAAAATTATCCTTTGTAGAAAAAAAGTTATGTGAGCCAAAGTACACACCACTTTTTAAAAATGTTGTTTACTATTAAAAACTAGTTATCAAAGGAGGCGAAAAAAAATTAGAATTTAATTTCATTTATAAAAATAAAAATACATTTAAAATCTATAGAAAAATTCTCACAAATCACTATTTTACATCATTTTCAAATTCCTAATAGTTTACATACTATAAGTGTCAGAGAGTGAAGTTTTCTCTGAAAATGTTGATTTCAATGTCAAGTTTGGCCAAAAAGTGTAACCCATTATTGTGGGATGACCCAAAATAGGCTTACTACCCAAAGGAAGACACACTATCTTATAGAAAGGTTCTAATTAAATCCATCATACTTTGAACTGATAAAATAACATCTTCTAATGCTTGGTTACAATTTCGGTTAAGCACATGAACACTTCTTCACTCTTCTTCACTCTTTGCTCTGCCTTCGAATGATCTAAACTTTATTCGCACATAGGACTCTTACACTTCGCACACACACTCACACACATTCATTCAAATGATAAAACAAGCACTCTTATATATCCGCAACAAGAAATTACATCAATATAAGTCATCTCCAAACAAATAATAAAATGAATATAAATAGTCAGCTCCAAATCAATAAAGATGATTCATACGAATCAACCAACCCAAAATAGGCTTACTACCCAAAGGAAGACACACTATCTTATAGAAAGGTTCTGATTAAATCCATCATACTTTGGACTGATAAAATAACATCTTCTAATGCTTGGTTACAATTTCGGTTAAGCACATGAACACTTCTTCACTCTTCTTCACTCTTTGCTCTTCCTTCGAATGATCTAAACTTTATTCACACATAGGACTCTTACACTTCGCACACACACTCACACACATTCATTCAAATGATAAAACAATCACTCTTATATATCCGCAACAAGAAATTACATCAATATAAGTCATCTCCAAACAAATAATAAAATGAATATAAATAGTCAGCTCCAAATCAATAAAGATTATTCATATGAATCAACCAATCCAAAATAGGCTTACTACCCAAAGGAAAACACACTATCTTATAGAAAGGTTTTGATTAAATCCATCATACTTTGAGCTAGTAAAATAACATCTTCTAATGCTTGGTTACAATTTCGGTTAAGCACATGAACACTTCTTCACTCTTCTTCACTCTTTGCTCTGCCTTCGAATGATCTAAACTTTATTCGCACATAGGAATCTTACACTTTGAACACACACTCACACACATTCATTCAAGTGATAAAACAATCACTCTTATATATCCGCAACAAGAAATTACATCAATATAAGTCATCTCCAAACAAATAATAAAATGAATATAAATAGTCAGCTCCAAATCAATAAAGATTATTCTTACGAATCAACCAAGGTCAGCCACAACATAGTGAAGATTGAAAATAACATCCTTAAACATGAACCACTTCAATTAAATACTCCTCGAAGATCCACAACATGCTTCGACACCTTATCATCCAAGAACATTAAAAGCATGAACACACAAGACAAAATCTTGGGTCACAAGCACAACAATCAATGTGGATGTGCAACAAAGATAGAGCACAAACTAGAAACATCCACAAGCATCATGAAACATCAGAGAAGCATCCACAAAAACTGATCTTACTGGAATCACATGATCTTCATTCAGGAACACAAACTGAAGTAACAAAAAAACTGTCAGAATACAAATCTTCATAACTCGATCAAATCTTCACATGGATCTTTGAAACTTGATGTGGATAAACTAGATATACTCAACAAGAAACCCTTTAGTCCACAAACTCAAAACAACAATGAACTAAACACACCAATACAAAGAACTTCACTTCACCTCTGACAACCTGTAGCACTTCTTATTTCAATTTTCTCAATATCCTCGACATATACAACTTCTAATGCAACAATGTTAATAGTGTTGACATCATTGACAACCACATATCAAAAACAGACAACATCCAACAATCTCCCCCCTTTCCATTGATGGAAACACATGATGTGAAAAATACCATCAACACAACTACACTTTTTCCTCCTTAGGTTATGACTCTTCTTTCCTAAACTCTTCTCCCACATGATTCTTATCCCCCAAAAAAAAATTCACATTACTCTTCTCCCCTTTTGACATTAATGACAAAGATCTCTTTTCTCTACACAAGCTTTGAACTACATATCTGAACACCTAAACATCTGACTACTCCCCTTGAGTAGCAAGCACCACAACATCAATCTAGATCAAAATATGATCATGAAATGCATGGATTGATGCAAATCAATGCATCCTTAGTTTTGATTAGGAAGGGTAATCACCCCTAACTTCCCTCTAAGATACTCAAAAGTATCCTTAAGCAACAACTTGGTAAATATGTCTGCAATCTACTCCTTAGTAGGCACATACTCCAATCTGAATTCCTTTTCACTTGTGGGTATGTGCAGGATCATCATCGAAAAAACAGGCCCTTAGGTGGCAAAAAACTTCAAAAAAAATAAGAGTTAGGCAACTTGGTGTAAAAATTTGAATAAGTTATCTATATTATTTTAAAAATATGTAAAAATAGAATCTATAGATAATTAAATGTAGTTTCTAAACTACTAGGTTTATTTATTTTTTTAAAATCTATTTGGTGAAAATTTGAAATTTCAATGCAATAGTACTTAAATTTCAGGGAAAAAATAACAAGTAGGTTTTTGTCTGACCACCCTAACTACAATAAAATGATAATATTTTAGATATATAAGTAGAGGACTCATGTCCCGATGTGATGCATATTTTTTTGTAATTTTTTTCCAAGTAAATAATTAATTATGAATTTTTTATTACAACTTTTTAAAAATATAAAAACTTGGATGTCTAACCACCTTAACATGGTCAAAACTTCATGAAATTCATTTTTTTTTAATCTTATAGTATGTGAAGCATAGAATGTGACTCATGTTTCATATTGAAAAAATGAGATACCGTTTGAAAGATATATATGTTTTTCAATCAGCCTATCAATCAGGACTTTAGTCGTAATTCAAATAGAAAATGAATAATAATTATTTATTAAATTCAAAGTAAAGCATAATTTATATTGATGGGAAGCTGAGAATCTCCTTTAAAAACCCTTTTTGTTTCATCAATTTTGGGGTAAAAAAAAGTCGTCAGCCACATACCCATCATATCGCCACTTTTTGGCCCATCATGATCCTGGACATACCCTTACTTTCTCTCTCAAAAAGTGAAACTTGATAGATATATGCTTGGTCTTGGAATGCAACACCTGATTCTTAGAAATGTTAATAGCACTTGAGTTATCACAAAATATAGCAATAGGCTCATCATACACAACTCTGATATCCTTCAACATTTGTTTCATCCACAATACTTGAGTACAATTATTAGTAGCAACAATATATTCTACCTCTATAGTAGATAAAGAAATAGCATTATTCTTCTTGCTTAACCATGAAATCAACTTGTTTCCCAAGAAAAATGATTCACCACTAGTACATTTCCTATCATTCACATCTCCTGCCCAATCAGCATCAGTAAAGGCACTCAAAGTAAGATCATCATCTTTAGGATACCATAAACCAAAATCAATTGTCCCCTTCAAGTATCTAGAAATTCTCTTCATAGTAGTCACATGAGATTCTTTAGGATTAGCTTGAAATCTAGCAACAATACATACAACATTCATGATATCAGGCCTAGTTTGAGTCAAATAAAGCAATCCACCAATCATTGATCTATATCTAGTCTGATTTTCCTTTGGAGAATCATCATCAGTTGTCAACTTGCATCTAGTCACCATAGGTGTACCAACTGGCTTTGAATCTTTCATATCAAATTTCTTTAGGGATTCTTTCACATACTTGGACTGAGTAATTTGTAATCCCAAGAAAATTTTCATCTCTCCAATAATTGACATCTCAAACTCATTATGCATCTCATTAGCAAACTCCATACACTAGCTATCATCTCCTCCAAATATTATATCATCAACAAAAACTCCCACAATCAAATCTTTATCATCATTCTTGAAATACATATTACTATCAACAGTACCTTTGTTAAATCCAAGCTTCAACAAGGACTTATCCAATCTAGCATACCATGCTCTAGGGGCTTGTTTGATTCCATACAATGCTTTCTTCAATTAGAAAACCATATCTCCCTAATCAATCAACTAGAATCCATCAGGTTGTTCAACATACACTTCTTCTTCTAATTCACCATTTAGAAAAGTAGACTTGACATCCATTTGATAAACTTTGTAGTCTTTATAGGTAGCATAAGCAAGAAACAATCTCACAACTTCAATTCTAGCAAAAAGGGAAAAGGTTTCTTAAAAATAAATACCTTCCATCTGTGAATATCCCTTACATACCAGTCTTGCTTTGTTTCTAACCACTTCACCTTGTTCATTCAGTTTGTTTCTAAAGACCCATTTAGTTCCAATTACATTCTTATCCTTAGGTATGGGAACAAGAATCCATGTATCATTCTTCTCAATTTTTTTGTAGTTCCTCTTTCATTGCTTCAATCCAATGTTCATCTTTGTATGCTTCATTCACATTGTTAGGCTCGGTCTTTGAAATCAAACAAATTCTTCTGCAATCTTTCTCCTAGTCTAGACACCTTTGTTCTTATCACCAATTGATAATTTGATCTTCTGAATGATTCAACCATACATACCTTGGAGTCTTCTTAGAATGTTCTTCAATTTCAAGCTCTTATGATCTCTCTTATGTTCTTCTACCAATTTCTCCTTCTTCTTGATCTTCTTGATTCACCAAAATGATTTGTGCACTTGACTTGAGTTCTGAACTTTGAACTTGTACTATCATTTTGATCATCATAATCATATCCACAAGTTCTAGATAGTGCAACTATGTCTTCATCAACCTTAAAATTTGCACATTCAACCATTTTCTTCAATCTCTTATTGTAACACTAGTAGGCCTTACTTTTAGTAGTATATCCCAGAAAGATTCCTTCATCACTCCTAGCATCAAAATTTCCTATATCTTCATCTCTTTTGATATAACACTTGCTTCCAAAGATCTTGAAATATCTAATAGTAGGTTTATGACTAGTCCATAGCTCAAAAGGTGTCTTACCAGTATCACCTTTGATTCGTACCTGGTTAAGTGTGTACACAACAGTACTCACAACTTCTCTTTAATAGATATGAGGTACATTTCCTTCCAACATAGTGGTTCTAGCAGCATCTAGAACTGTTATGTTCTTCCTTTCCACAATTCTATTTTGTTGAGGGGTCCATGGTGCAGATAATTGTCTCTTTATTCCATGCTCTTCACAAAAAGAATTAAACTCACCGGAAGTGAATTCACCACCTCTATTTGATCTCATACATTTAATCTTCAGACTTGTCTCTGTCTCAACCATAGCCTTAAAGATCTTAAACTTTTCCAGAGCTTCATATTTCTCCCTTAAGAAAGTAGCCCACATCACCCTTGAATAGTCATCAATAAGAAGCATGAAATACCTGTGTTCTTGTAAACTTCTAGTTCTAGCAAGACCACACAAATCAATATGCACAAGATCCAACAATCCATTTGAATTTTGTTGTTTAATTCAAAATGAAATTCTTGTTTGCTTCCCTAACTAGCATTCTTTGCATATGGCATTAGTAGGTTTCATCAGCTTAGGAAGATCTCTCACAGCCTTAGTGGAACTTATCTTGACAATATTATCAAAGTTAACATGACACATTCTCCTATGCCACAACCAACTTTCATCAATTTGAGCAATCAAACAACTTTTACTGGTAGCACTCAGGTGGAAAATATTACCTTTTGTTTTTGTACCTGATCAAATCACATTTCCAGAATTTCCCAATATTTTTCACTTACCATCCACGAACTGAAGATTGTATCCCTTATCAACCATATATCCAACACTTAAAAGATTATGCTTCAAACCTTCAACATACAAGACATCATCAATATTATGCTTACTAGCAAGAGAAATGCATCCTCTTCCATGGATCACACCAACTATATTATCACCAAATCTCACAACACCACCATCATACTTTTCCAAATTCACAAACTTACTTTTATCTCCAGTCATATGATGAGAACAACCACTGTCAATTACCCATTCATCTTTCTCTTCAACTCGAGGAGCTAGGGCTTTCTCCACATTTGTACAACTAGTAGATTCAGTAGAAATAAGATTATTTTCCTTGATAACAATAAACACAAATTTATTTTCACTTGCATTTCCTTTGTCAGATTAATCATTTTTCACACCTTCATCAATAGAATAGTAACACTTCTTTTGGAATTTATGCTTGTTAAATCTTGGCTTGGAAACTCTCTCAGGACACCTTGACACAAAATGACCTATCTTATTGCAAGAGAAACATTTAATAGGCAACTTTCCTTTATACTTACCTTATCCTCTGGCTTCTCTTTTCACAACCAATGCTTCAAGTTCTTCAAGATCCTTCTTCTTCATCGATTTGTCTCATTTTATCCTCATACTTGAATGTCTGTCTAGATGAACTTTCACCCGGATCATATCTCTGTCTATCTCTTCTAGAAGTAGTGGCCTTGAATGTAGATTCAACCTTAGGAAGTGCATCACCAAATTCACTCAACTCAAAAGTAGTAAGCTTACTAATCAACATAGCTCTGGTAACATTTTTTACAGTCTGGAGCTCGTCAATAGCACTAGCCTTGACTTTGTAAGAATCACGAAAGTATCTAAGCACTTCAGCAACAATTTTTGATTCGTTTATCTGTCCACCAGGACATCTGATACCACACACAATTTCATTCACTCTTTGCATGAAAGTAGTAACATTTTCATCATCTTACATTTTCAACTTTTCATATTTCCCTTTCAAACTTTGTAGCTTAGCAATCTTCACATTAGCATCACCTTCATACAAGGTTTCCAACTTTTTCCAAATCTCATAAGCAATCTTCAAATCCATCACATTTGTTATCTCAGTGTCAGTAAAATCACTCAACAACACCTCCTTAGCCCTGATATTATAATCAACACCCCTGATCTCAACAAAAGTAGTAGGAACATTTTGTGGAATAACATATATATTTTTTGTAATGCTCCAGTAGGGTTCACCAATGCATCTCAAATGGCACACCATTCGAGTCTTCCATAAAGAATAATTTTTCCATCAAATCTAGGACTATCCTTCTTATAAGTTGCCATCTCATATCACCTCAAGCTATTAAACTTATTCCAAGGAACCACAAGCTCTAATACCAATTGTTGGCAACATAAGGGCAAATAAATGAGAGGGGGGGTGAATCAATTGTCACCAAGTCTAAAACTCATTCAACTCATTTACCTTATTCTCATATCTGAACATAAATCATGAAAGCATAAATGAAAAACACATCAGAATCACACATAACACCAAGATTTTTACATGGAAACCCTATTAGGGGAAAAACCACAGTGGAGGTCAGTCTACAAGATTATACCTTGTTAAAAGTATAAGAGAATATAAATGGGGAATGCACATGCATTCAAGAACACTTCCTAGAGGTCACTGTTCAAATACGCAATAGGCTTATTTCCCAAAAGAAGACACACTATCTTACAAAAAGGTTCTAATTAAATCCATCAAACTTTGAACTGGGAAAATAGCATCCGCTAATTCCTGGTTATAGTTTTGGTTAAGCACATGAACACTTCTTCACTCTTCTTCAATCTTCTTCACTCTCTACTCTTCCTTTGAATGATATGAACTTTATTTGCACATGGGACTCTTACACTTCGCACACACACTCAAACACATTCATTCAAATTATAAAACAATCACTCTTATATATCCACAACAAGAAAAATTACATCACTATAAGTCAGCTCCAAAGAAATAATAAAATGAATATAAATAGTCAGCCCCAAGTCAATAAAGATTATTCATGCGAATCAACCAAGGTCAGCCACAACATAGTGAAGATCAAAAATAACATCCTCAAAAATGAACCACTTCAATTAATTACTCCTCAAAGATCCACAATCTGCTTCAACACTTTGTGGGCCAAGAACATGAAAAACATGAACACACAAGAGAAAATATCAAATCACAAGCACAACGATCAATGCGGACATGCAACACAGATAGAGCACAAACTAGAAACATCCAAAAGCATCATGAAACATCAGAGAAGCATCCACAACAACTAATCTTATTGGAATCACATGATCTTCATTTAGGAACACAAATTGAAGTAACAGAAAAACTGTCAGAATACAAATCTTCATAACTTGATCAAATCTTCACGCAGATCTCCAAAACTTGACATGGATAAACTAGATATACTCAACAAGAAACCCTTTAGTCCACAACCTCAGAACAACAACGTACTGAATACACCGATAGAAAGAACTTCACTTCACCTTTGACAACCTGTAGTACTTCTTATTTCAATTTTCTCAATATCCTCGACATATGTATACAACTTCTAATGCAACAATGCTAATAGTGTTGGCATCAATGACAACCACATATCATCAAGACACCACAACATCCAACAGTAACAACATGCTCTTAATTATAAATATTTATTGTTGAAGGAATAATGTCTAATCCTTGTTGGTCAACTTGTTTAGATTATTGTAGCATCCACTTGTTTTGACTTTTGATAAATACTTAGTAGGTTTTGATTATTTGAATATTACATTCACTTGAAAGATAAATCATCTATGTGTTGGTTATGGAGCCTAATCTTATTGGTTACAAGGCTCATTTCATCTGAAAGCCACATTATATACATACATACATACATACATACATACATACATACATACATACATATATGGTTGATTCTCCATGGACATAGCCCATATTGGGTGAACCATGTATATTTGTGGCTTTGTGTTTTTATATTTTATTCTTGCATTCATTTTATTGTATATTGCTATGTGATCCTATTCCTAACACTATGGTTGTGCGTGTTGACTTTATTGTGGATCATAAAATGTCAATTCTTGTTGATAAAAATTTGATTTGTTTGATATTATATTTGTTGAGGATATTGGTCTATTTCATATTTTTTGCATTTCATATATTCACATTTTATTGAAATGGAATTTTATTTAGTTGTGGCATATAGTGTGTTTTATCATGCATTATATTGTGTGCATAGGTGTATCTCTATTGGACCAATGCTAGAGATCATTGAGAAGAAACTTCCACCATGATTACTCCTAGGATATCCCTTATTAGTGTAGATAATGTAAGATATAATCCCCATAAATAATGATTTGATAAATTAATTTGGCTTGGCCTTTGCATGATGCTTATATTTTCTATTTTTTGATAAAATGTTTGATTAAGCTAGGAAATAGGCTCATTCAATTGTCTCCTCACTACTACAAATGAATAAAATATTCTCATGGATCCATATTCTACTCAAACTACCTTTGGAATACATTCTTTAATTTTAACTCACAAATGTATGAAACTTGGAAAAAGGTAAGCATACCAACAACATGTTGCATATTTAAACATATTAAAAAATTTAACTAACAAGCAAGACCCTTATGAATATAATTCTTTTTTATCATTAAATCCTTACAAATATTGGCATGCTCAAAAAAAATTTATTCAAGGTTAGGTGAAAATAGAGTAAACCATGTATATGCATTGATAGGGATTTGGTGAAAACCCCCAAGTATACACATGAGGCACACTATCAAAATGAAATCATCCCTATTCTATCTCATGGAATTTTTGCAAGTTGATAGGAATGTTTTATATCTTATAAAATTTGTAGCATGACAATAAAACAATTTCTTGTGCATTTTTATGTTCTTTTTCTTTTTCCTTTTAAATATTTTATAAAAAAAATTGGTTTTATAATTTTGTTTTACATTTTTGGATGATAATTCTAGCAAGGTTGAAGACAATTTTATTCATTTTAAAATAATATTTCATGACTTTTAACTATCACGATATTTTAATCTAAGGACATCCTTCTAGTGGCATTCTTTTATGGGGAGTTTACCATACCAACAAGTTGGAATGACAATGTTTTCCCCACTTGGAAGGTGACTAGCCTCAAGAGTCTTCATTTATTGTATTTACAAAGTTTACTAGAATTTTCATGTTGAGAGCACTTTGGTTGGTTTGTTCAAGGGGATACATATCAAATATTAAGATTCATTCACACAAAATAAAAGTTTACTTATTGTGGTTGATAACCATTAACTAGTATAAACCCTCTAATTCACTTTTAAACATGTTTATAATTTTCATTTCATCTTATTCAATTTCCTACAATTAATTTTCATAAAAAGGATCTAAATTTTTAAAATAGCCATATTTCCCTCATAATCAAAATGTTGTATCATATGAAAATTCATTTATGTAAATTTGTTCCAATACCAAACCCTAAAATTAACTAATCAAACATTGGATGCTGCTTCTGGAGCACACAGTATTTCATGCTAGCTTATACTCCGTAACCAAAAAGTCCGGCAGATGGAGCAGGTTTGTTATTGTTGAACTTTTAGTTACTAAATGAAACGTGAAATTCCATTGCCTACCTACTTTGGGAAAGCAGAAACAAAGAACTGGGACTTCTATGGCACTAAATTTGCAGTTGCGTGCATGCAGGTATGATCCACAGCTTTGTTTCTTCCCTCATAATTATTTAATGGGTCATAAATGTTGTCTATCACCTTTACTTGGCTGGGGCCATTGGTATCTTTACAGGACAAGGGACAGAATTCGTGCTGGGTAGGCATGTTATGATTCTCCCTTGACATTGAGCATTGTCTTCCACTTAAGGCTTCTAAAAACATGCTGTTTTTGCAAGAATTGTTCTTTACCTTGACATTCTATTGGAAGCATTTTTATGACGATAAATACATAAGGTTTTGAACATGGTGGGGAATTTTGTAAATTTAAGTTAATTTTATTTTGATAGTATTTCTTAATATTATTATATATTAACATGTGATATATTTTTGTATATATGATCAAATTTTTTTTCGAGAATTATACAATGATGTAGATAAAAAAAAAATTAATTTTTCTTTAAAGCTTCTATTTATAGTTTTTTTCTTCTCAATAGAATATATTTTTTCTCACAAAGGTCTTTTGTAACTTATTAAAGGTGTTTGAAAGCTCTTTCTATATACTTCTTGATGGTTTAGGTACAAAATTTGATTTTCTTCAGTTTTTGTAAAGTTACTTTTTAGTATGTGGTCCCTTTTTGGACATTGTAAGAATCCATTCTATGCACTTTTAGACTTGTAAATGCACTAAAACAAAATGTCATACCATTAATTTATGTTTTAGAGATCTTACACATCATGTTGAGTCATTATTGTACTCACACTACTTATAAAGTGTCATGAGTAGTTTGGTATGTGTGTTTTGAATTAGCCATCACGACCTTTTCTACTTTCATACAAGTTTGTCTTTTATGAGCACACCTTTCTTATTTGTTTCGTGAGAGGTTAGTTTTGCATACCTTGTATTCACAACCTCATCTACCTTCACGTGAGTGTGAGTTGAATGACAACACCCTATTTTGTTTGTGGGTACATTTTGTCTTCTTTACCTTCTTGCACTATATTGTGACACATAGTTTTAGTGGATCTACAACACCTCTCCCTTATCAACATAATGGGGCTATTATATTGTTTATTCTAATGGTTCTCTTGGTTCCTTTTTTACTGAGTTATGTATATATTTTGTTCCTATGCATTAGATAATGTAGCAACTAGTTATTCATGCATTTTAGTGTGATGGAACACATACTATTTATACACTTCTACATAGCTATTTATGGAGGCTATCTTGTATATTTTTCAATCGATCAACATTCTTGAGATTATTGGAACCTATATTTTTATTGTTGGATTATATATTTGATTGACATCTATTCATTGTTTGAGTACCATCCTTGAAGTCACTTATGCAAAGTTATGTGTCCTCTATATTTTCAATAATCAGATTGTTCCATTGTATCCATTTGAGCTTTGTAGCATCATTGAGATCACTCATGATTAAAAATATGTAAATAAGTAGAAATCAATAATGAGAATAATATCATCAAACCATAGCAACACATAATCTATGTGGATAGACACTTTTAGGAAAAAAAACTCTACTAGAGGAAGAGGTCCAATATGTATTAATCTTAAATGTACATGATACAATATCAATACACTACACTTTGACTCTAATAATAGTTTAATAATATTTGTGTACCTATAAACATTCATATCAATCTAATATGTTTTACCTTCAATATATAGGAAAGGAGAGGCCAAAGCCATAAATTATTTCACCAAAACTATGGTATCATGCAAAAAATTCCACCCCTATCTTTGAGAGCATCTTATGAGGATAACAAATTCAATCATTGACTTCAGATGGGCTTAATCAACTAGTTCTTAAATAGAAAATGTAATAATAAAGACATATTTTGCCCATAATTCTTTGATGGCTTACATACTCAAATGTAGCACTCTATTATGGAGAAGCCAACTCATGTGGGTCCCAATATTCATGACAAGATTCTCTACTTCTTAATCCTACCACTTAGAATTAGGAGACATCAATGAGTGAGCCTAGAGTTAAATGTAACTACCATCATAGTGTTGTGCCTCCCTCATGAATGCATATGGCAACTAACATGCAAAGATTCTATGATAATGTAAATTACAATTTATTTCTCCATTTACACCCGAGGCATCCAAGTATGCATTTCAAGAGTGACATAAAATATACCTAGGATTTAGAAGGTAATGACACTTACATCCTAATAGTAATTAGTTTGGAATTGAGCATAGCCCTTTGGAGTGATAAATACAATCTATGCTAATAAAATAATGGCTAGAATATTATCGTAACCTAAAAACAAAAAATAAACAAGGATGAAAGATTTTTTTGGTTGATGTAAGACTATCTTTGTGCTCTTTATGATCTTGCATTAATAAGTTGTCTTAGCCTCACAAATAAAAATTTCAATGTTTGAGGGTCAAAAATATACTTTTCAAAATTGTTGCAATTGTAGCTTTGAACTAGGGTAGAAACAACAAATTTAAAGGTTGGATCTAGGCAATGTGTTAACAAGGACTTAGAATAAAAAAAGTGTGATTTTGACACCTAATTATTGCATTTGAAACAAATGATTTAATTGAGTATAAAACTAATAAAAAAATATTATGATGAAATTTTCGTACTTACAAATAATAAGTTAAATTTATTGCATGTGTAAATGTGTCATACTAGCATAAGTTAAATCAATTTATAGTAGGAAAGGGTCCCTCCATTATACTCTCCCCAACTTTAATTAAGAAAAAGTTAAATTATATGTAATTATTTTTCTTGGAAGTTGAAAATATAATAGAAACACACTTTATTGTAAGTTTCAATTCAATGAAAATAGATTTAAAAATAAATATTTGGGCTCACTCAAAGTACAATGTTCCCTTTTAACTATTCATTTCCACACTCAGTACAAATGGTCTAATTGAATCCAGAATGAACGAGAAAATGTATTATGATGAGCTTTTCATCCTTACCAATAATAATGTAAAGTAGTGTAAGATTGGGTCCCTCCATTTTAACCTTTCCAGCTTTAATCAATAAAAAAATTAAAAGTATTTGTAATTAATTTTCTTGAGAAATATACTTCGTTCTAAGCTTCAATCCAATGAAAATGGATTTAAAATTTTTTGTTTGGGCTCACTCGACGTACAATATTCCCTCTCACTGCAGCCCACGTTGTAAAACGCCCTCCTCCGGACAGAATCAACAAAAAAGTCGATGAATTAGATTTGCAGTAACAGTAAGAACCAAGGTTATATCTCTTAAGAATTCTGTGGAAGATTGTTTCGTTGATTCACAATACAACTTTTAGGAAGAAAACGAAAGATGGAAACAGACGTCTGGTTGTTTGAGACCATTGGGCAATAATGACGCCCGACAAAATCAGATACGAGAAATTAAAAAAGATATCGTGATGAAGCAGTAGCATGATTCTATTGTGAACATTTGAGTGGTTGCCTGTACGTCATTACCCAGCACTAATCCATGGTGAACAATGGACGCTGCTTTCGGGGTACACAGGATTTCGTAACCAAAAGTCCATCAGATGGAGAAGGTTTGTTATTGTTGAACTTTTAGTTATTAAATGAAACGTGAAATTTCATCCCCTATTTTGGGAAAGTCGAAGCAGAGAAGTGGATTTGCAGCTGCGTGCATGCAGGTATGATCGACAGCTTTGTTTCTTCTCTGATAATTAGTGAATGGGTCATTAATGCTGTCTATCATCTTTGCTTAGCTGGGGCCGTTGGTATCTTTAAGGAACAAGGGACGGAATTCGTGCTGGGTAGGTATGTTATAATTCCTCCTTCGGATTGAACATTGCCTTGCAATGCTTCTAAGAACATGCTATTTTGCAAGAATTGTTCTTTACCTTGACTTTCTATTGGAAGCATTTCTATGACAATAAATACGTAAGGTTTTGTGATCATGGCGGTGAATTTTGTAAATCTAGGGTAATTTTCAGGTTTAATTGCCTGTTTGGGTAGCAGAATTGGCTTGGACCGTGGGTTTGCTTCCCACAGGTCTCGGGTTCAAACCCCGCTTTCGCGGTTGATCAGTAGGCATGTATGCGGGCTATGGCGTCCACCCACAAAGGGCTAGTCTCGCCTCAAACTCGCCTAGGTACCCAAGATATGGGCTGCTGGGCCGTTGGGCTGAGTCGCGGGGACACCCTTGCCACATAAAAAAAAAAAACTTTAGGTTTAATTATTATAGTATGTTTTAATATTATTATATATTGATATGTGATATATTGTTTTATCAGTGATAAATAAATTCTTTTTGAACATTATACAATGATGATATTTTTTATTTTTTTTATAATTTTGTGTAATTTTTCTTTGAAACTTTTACTTATAGTTTTTTTTGAATAGGACATAACTTTTGTCCACAAAGACCTTCTATAACTTTTTAAAGGTGTTGGAAAGCTATTTCTATGTACTTCTTGATGGTTTAGGTACACAAATTGATTTTCTTTAATTTGTAAAGTTATTTTTTCGTATGTGGTTCGTTATTTAACATTTTAAGAATCCATGCTATGCATTTTTAGACTTGTAAATACACTAAAACAAAATGTCACACATTAATTTATTTTCTAGGGATCTTACACATAGTGTTGAGTCATTATTGTATTCACACTACTTATATAGTGTCGTGAGAAGTTTGGTATGTGCATTTTGAACTAGCCATCACAACCTTATCTACCTTCACGCAAGTTTCTCTTTTATGAGCATGCCCTTATTTATTTGTTTCATGAGAGGTTAGTTTGGAATATCTTGTATTCACAACCTCATCTACCTTCATTTGACTGTGAGTTGAATGAGAACACACTATTTTATTTGTAGGTACATTTTTTCTTCTTTACCTTCTTACACTATATTGTGGCACTTATTTTTAGTGGATCTACAACAGATCTCCCTTATCAACATAATAGGCCTCTTATATTGTTTATTCTAATGGTTCTCTTGGTTCCTTTTTTATTGAGTTATGTATATATTTTGTTCCAATGCATTAGATAAATGTAGCAACTAGTTACCCATGCATTTTGGTGTGATATAACACATACTATTTAGACACTTCTTTATAGCTATTTATGGAGGCTATCTTTTACATTTTTCAATCGATCAACATTCTTGAGACTATCGGAACCTATATTTTGTATTGTTGGATTATATCCTTGATTGTCATCTATGTATTTTTTGAGTGTTGTCCTTGAAGTCACATATGCAAAGTTATGTGTCATCTATATTTTGAACAATCAAATTGTTGCCTTGCATCCATTTCAGCATTGTTCAACTAGCATCATTGAGATCACTCATGTATATTTTATAATCTTTCATCTTCATCTTGATCCTAAATTTAGTGGAGTTTTTGTGGTTCCAATAGTTATTCTTTGTTAACTATTTTCATCTTTTTCATACTTCATGGAATTCTTCATATTCATCATCTTGATCATAAGTTTTAAGGACTTTTTTTTATGAATATTATTAGTATTTTGGAGAGGATTTGTTTCCTACAAGTTCTCTCTTTTTCTCCATGTATAAGAGATATTTTCTACATGGTTAATTGATCTTGGATGATAAATCAAAGATATTTATATTCAAAATTTGAAGATGCAACAAGAACAAGAATTGTAGTGATTTGAGTTTATTTTCTAAACTATATTTTTTAATGGTGTAGATTAATGGGTTCAAATAAGGTGGGCACACAAAGTGCTCTTTTTTTATCAAAAAGATATAACATAGCTAACACCATGTAGTTTATGCTTAATTTTTATTCTAATTTTTTAATGAATATATGATTTTCTTACTAATTTTCAAAGTGAACATATCCTAAAAAACTAAAAATTGAGCATGCCCCTCTCCCCTAATTTTTTCATAAAGTAATTGAAAATCATTATTTTTAATGTGTAAAGAATAAAGTATAGTTTGTAAAAGTGTAATTTGTTTCAAATTTCAATGAATGGGTAAAAATGAAACCCAAAATACTATTGGTAGGTTATTAAAAAAAGATGGAGACACTAGAAAAACAAACTAAAGATAGAAACCTTAAAGTATGTGAAATGTAAAAAAAATCACATTGTTAGAAAGATAAGAGGGAGTTTTACATTACTATGTTATTTTTTAACTTGACATTCAAATACATGCAAATTTGATGGAGAGAACACTTGAAATTGTGTTAGTTTTTAGAATTATCTAAAAACATGAATGAAGTCGTTGATATGCACAAATGTCCTCTCCCCTTTCTCTCCCCCCTTGTCACATCCTCCAAAATTTTCCTCTAATCCTAATTAACTTGCATAATACTATCATTAGGATGTGCACATTCCTAATCATTGATTAGGGAGGTGTCACATCCTCCATAAAATGCAAGTATGCTCCTAATCTCCCTTAGCCGTATAATCATCCCCTAATCACATGTTTGCACAACCTAATCATTGATTAAATAACCTAATCAACTCCATGGTCAAATCTCCCCATAAATGCTTTCTCCTTTTGGAGAAGCTATCCCCATCCCCCAAGAAATTTTAAATTCATTTTTATACTCCCAACATGCCTACATGGAATTTTAAATTCCATTTTATCTTCCCACGACCTTTTGAGGAATTTTTAATTCCTCTCCCATCCCCCAAGGAATAGTAAATTTATTTTCTCAATTTCCATGAGGATTATAAGGGAATTTTAAATTCCCTTTTGTCCTCTCTAGCCCATTCCCTAGGTACATCAAGTACCTCCACCTCACCATCCACGTCACCTTCCTCACCTTTCCCTAGAATGACACGTGTCACCCTCACATGATTTGAGATGTCTCAAGGAATCTCAACACTTGATCCTCACCTAAGAATTAATCTTGGCCATCCATTATATCTCCCTCTCCTAATGACTACCCTAAAACACTTAGCCATTTTTATTCTAACACATTCATTATATCCATTGTCACTCTCATGCACATTCAATGCCAAGAATCAACAATCATCCATTTGCATCCATATTTTGATCAAATCATGTTATGTTGTCTAAATCATCCTAGAGCACATAAATCAACCAATCAAAGGGGAAATATCTACACCAAGATCAATGAAAGCTTCATTTTGAGGTATTTCTTGTAGGTTTGAGCTTCATCTAGCCCTAATCTTGAGTGTTTGTAGTTATTTTTTATCTTTTTCATGATTTATTTTTATTTCTTGCATTTTAGATATGATAAAAACACCTACATGCACAAGTAATAACTTAAATTTTTTGTATGTGCAAGTGCAGTATATTAGCATAAATTAAATCCTTTCAAAGGTAGGGATGGGTCCCTCCATTATAACCTCCCCACTTTAATTAATAAAACTTAAAATTAAATGTGACTATTTTCCTTGAAAGTTAGAAATATAATAGAAATACACTTCATCCTAAGCTTCAATCCAATGAAAATAGATTTAAAAAGAAATGCTAGAACTCACTTGATGTACAAAATTCCTTCTAAGTGGTCATTTGGACACTTAGTTGTTACATTTGAGATGAATGATCTAGCTAAGTCCAAAATGAATGAGAAAATGTATTATGATGAGCTTTTCACCCTTACAAGTAATAATGTAAAGTTGTGTGCGTGAATGTGTTATACTAGCAAATGAACATAACTTAACTGTTTAAATCCTTTTAAAATTATGATTGGATCCCTTCATTATAACCTTCCAAAATTTAATCAATTAAAAGTATTTGTGATTATTTTTGTTGAAAATTAGTAATATAATAGAAATATACTTCATCCTTGGCTTTCAGGGCACATAGGATTTCGTGCTAGCTTATATTGTATAACCAAAAAGTCCAGTAGATGGAGTAGGTTTGTTATTGTTGAAGTCTTAGTTATTAAATGAAACATGAAATTCAATTGCCAACCTACTTTGGGAAATTAGAAACAAAGAACTAGGACTTCTATGGCAGTCAATTTGTAGCTACGTGCATGCAGGTATGATCAACAACTTTGTTTCTTGTCTGGTAATTATTTAATGGGTCATAAATATTGTCTATCACCTTTACTTGGTTGGGGCCATTGACATCTTTAGAGAACAAGGGACAAAATTCATGTTGGGTAGGCATGTTATGATTCTCCCTTGGGATTGAACATTGTCTTCTACTTGAGGCTTCTAAGAACATGCTATTTTGCAAGAATTGTTCTTTACCTTGACTTTGTATATTGGAAGCATCTTTTTGACAATAAATACATAAGGTTTTGCATGGTGGAGAATTTTATAAATTTAAGTTAATTTTATTTTGATAGTATGTCTTAATATTATTATATATTAATATGTGATATATTTTTGTATATATGATCAAAACCTTTTTTTTAGAGTTATACAATGATGCTGATAAAAAATAATTTTTAATTTTTAATTTATTTTTTAAACTTCTATTTATTTATTTTTCTGTCAATAAAATATCATTTTTGCTCACAAAGATTTTTTGTAACTTATTAAAGGTGTTTAAAATCTCTTTCTATACATACTTCTTCATGGTTTAGGCACAAAAATTTATTTTCTTTAAATTTTGTAAAGTTATTTTTAGTGTATGGTCCCTTTGTAGACATTGTAAGAATTCTATGCACTTTTAGACTTGTAAATACACTAAAATAAAATTCCCACATCAATTTATTTTTTAGAGATCTTGCACATCATGTTGCTCATCATTATTGTACTCACACTACATATAAAGTATCATGAGCAGTTTGGTATGTGTGTTTTGAATTAGCCATCACAACTTTATTTACCTTCATACAAGTTTATCTTTTATGAGCACACCTTTTCTTATTTGTTTCATGAGAGGTTAGTTTGGCATGCCTTGTATTCACAACCTCATCCACCTTCATGTGAGTGTGAGTTGAATGAGAACACCCTATTTTTTTTGTGGGTACATTTTGTCTTATTTACCTTCTTACACTATATTGTGACACATAGTTTTAGTGGATCTACAACACCTCTCCCCTATCAACATAATGGGGCTATTATATTATTTATTCTAATGGTTCTTTTGGTTCCTTTTTGAGTGAGTTATGTATTTTTTTCCCTCTGCATTAGATAAATGTGTAGGAGTATATGGTGAAAACCTCAACAATCAGTTGAGAAATGATCTAGAACTTAAATGAAGTGTAGAGATCAAAATTGTACCCTCCAAACTCTCAAAACATCCAAGTAATCTCCAAAAAACCTTTTGGGGAAAAACTAAAATAGCAATCAACCTAGGATAGATACAGAAAAAAGTGCATGGATGGCATTGTTGAGCTCCTCAATACCTTTCCAACATCCCAAGAATCATGAAAATCAAAGATCATGACAAAAAGTTTTGAGATTGGGAGCCATAAATAGAGATCTAACTTCAACTAGCAATAAATGCCAAAAAATAACAAAATTATTGAAAATAACCTACACCACTATAAAATTCATAGCACCATGTTTTTTATGATATCTTGTTTGCAAAATTTTGCCTCTTAGATTGCAAGTTATGAAAAACAAAAAGAAGGCCTAGAAAGAGGACTTTCAAAGACTAACTAGGAGTAAAATATTAGCCTCGTGGGGGCTGGCAGTTGGTCCACCATATGACCACCTTCTAAACTGCAAGTTTAAAAAAATCTACCACTCAACAGTAGTGACGCCGCTGGTGGCTAACATAGCGGGGTTGGTAGGTGGAGGCCATGCCACCCGAGGCTTAGCTCCCCTCCTGTGGCTAAGCACAGTCCACAGTCACATAGGAAATCATGTAGTATATAAAAAAATGGTCAACAGAGTTTAAACTATTTTTAAAAAAACTTTATAATATTAAAAACCCTACCAATATTAATACCTTCATACCATTCAAATGAATGGCACAAGTGAAAGGACATCGAATGTGATGTAAATCGTAGAACCATGATACAAATGACACGAGAGGAGGACCAATGCTTACATAGATAGAGAATATATCACATAATATGTTGATGCCATAGAATATTCCATACATAACTGAGTAGACTTTGTAGACAATCCATGCGGGTTGTACAACCATGTACATATCCATATAGCCATATGAATGCATACGACCATATGACCTAAAAAAAATTGCTTCAACCCCTAACTAAAAGTGCTAAAAATTTATGATTTATAGTCGATCATAGGGTTCTTGAGCCTCTCAGATGCAATGGCAATATTAGTTTTTTCCCAAACTACTTTGAAATATTAGCTACCTCCTGATCTGACAACTAAAACCCTTGCAAATATGACAATATATGATGGATTTTGATGAAATGAAAGTCAGCCATGAATTTCTCAGACACCATGGATTCAATGGTGAGGTTCTCAAGACTCCAACTCACACCCAAAAACACTTCCACGCCACTATTGGACCCTCTGATCTATAAAGAATTTTGTAGCACTGAAGCTCTAATACCATGTAGGAGTTTATGGTGAACTCCTCAACACCCTAGGATCATCTACAAGACAAAATACTTCCACAAGAGAGATATGGCAGAAATAATATGCTATGATTAAGGATGCAAGAATGCTAAAATGGACAACAAATGTCTTAATCATATCACATGAGACAACTAAGTCATAAAAACCTAGGATAAGATAAGATCTAGAAATGACAACTCATCCTTCTAGAAGGAATCTTAGAGCCTAAGTAAAATTAACATGTGAATATTTCCCCTAATTCTTGAGTAAGTGAATTAACTAGGGTCAAGACGTTTATTCACACTAAAAAAATGTAGCAACTAGTTACCCATGCATTTTAGTGTGATGGAACACATGTACTATTTAGACACTTCTATATAGCTATTTATGGAGGTTGTCTTCTATAATTTTCAATTGATCAACATTCTTGAGACTATTGGCACCTATATTAAATTATTGTTGGATAATCTTTGATTTCCATCTATTCATTGTTTGAGTACCATTTTTAGTGTTGAAAAATGTACTCCTTTACATTTTCACACCACGTTTGTATCCCCTTAACTAATTGGACTTAATTAAGTCTTTAATTGGCCCAATTATGCATTCACAAGCCTAATTAATTTCACTTTTTGAAAGGGAAACCCACATTTAATCAATACATACACTTAATTACACATCTTGTAAAACATGTGTTCTAAGTTTAGGGCTTGGGACCCACTCGCCCAAAGGGCGAATGACTCCCCTTTAAGTCTTGGAACCCATTTTTTTAATATGGTTTTGGTGATAATTTAGTGATCTAAATTCAAATTACAAAGGTCACCTTGTGATTTTTAATTGTCAGATAATTAAGGAAACACCTATAAATACAAGGTTATTTTATCAATTCAAGTTAAGCAACATTAAGGAAACTTTCACAAGATAAAACATTAGTGTCAAGAGAATTGAAGAGTAGATTTATAAGTCATATACAACAACATTTAAGATCCTATCATGATTTCAAAGTTATGTGTGCTCATGCATGTTTTTGAAGCTAACATTGTGATGTATGTTTCAGGTTTCAAGCAAGCATTCAAGCATCAAGATCAATCATCCAATCAGATTCATTTCATGTAAGACTAAATCCTTAGAGTGATGTGTTAGACTCCAATGCCCTAAGGGAAACCATTAAATGGTTTTGGTGAGGTACAACAAGCTTTTTTCATTCATCAATTCCTTAATTTCGTCATTATTTCATTATCAAGGTTTAATTACCAAACTAGCCCGTTTGACCAAAGAAAACCCTTAAACCACAAAAAAAAAAATCTCCTCTCTTTATGTATCCAAGTTTATAGGTGAAGAAGGATTGAACTTAGATTAAAAGTGAAATTTTGCAAAGTTATCAAAGTTGTCATCAAAGTTGTCAAACCACAGAAACTCGGATCTTGAATTTATTTATGAATTTTCAATAGTGAAACCTGGAGGAAAACATAATCTCAGATCCATCTTCAAAGGACCCTGAAAGTTGAGAAAAAAATTCCTACAAGAACTCATTCACCCAGTGGCCCAAGTGTCCAATTTTGGCTAAAGCTTCCTATATTTCTCAGGACAAGATTTTATGGGCTAGTAGATATCACCTTGCAATCCCCAAATCTTCTTGTAAATTATTATTTCTATTAGCATTATTCTTTAAATATGCATTTTAAGTTTTTCATTGCACAAGTGAGTTCATTAAGCATTTTTAGTTCATCTCCCCAAAGTGCATTTCAGTCATATTTTACTATTTTTTGTCATAAGGAAAACAATAGATCATCTTCCAATAGGGTCGACTCACCTAAAGGGTTGAAAGTCAATCCTACCTTTGGGGATCTCTTTTCCTACTGAAAATAAAGAAATTTTAGGTGCATCATACATCCTTTTAATAATTTTATATTGATCACCCACTTACCTTTTCTATGTTTCATTATGATGAACCCAACATTGTAAATCATATTTTTTTATTTGGAGATCCTTAAAATCCTAGATCTATGTTTTGCATTAGTTTTTATTGTATCTCATTTAGGGTTTCAAAATTTTATTAGTGTTCTTTTCATTGCATTTAGGGTTTATTTTTGCATTTTTGCATCATTTAAATTCATAAAAAATTAAAAAAAATTATATTAATTTTACATACATCTTGCATTGTGGTTGCATCAAGAGTGCCTTTTAGTCATTTAGATTCAAATTTAGTTCAAACTCCATTAAAAAAAAAAATCACTTTGATCCATATTTTTCATTAGTCAAACTTGTATTAGGACACCTGAAACAAGAAAAATTTGTCACAAAATTCACAGTCTACAACCTAAAATAGAGAATTCAAATATCAAACCAGAAACACAAACTTTAATTTTTCCAACCCCTATACAAAGACTCATTCACCTTTGGGAAAACTTGTCCTTGTATAGGTGCTTTTTCAAAATTTTGGGCATCATTTTGTCTCTTTTTGCTTCATTTTATTCTACTATTAGATCTATGTTTCAATTTCAAAAAACAAAAAAATAAGTACTTTCTTGCATTAAGTTTAATTTTTTAAATGAATTGCATTGTTTGAAATCAAAATTGGCATTGAAAAAGACACTATTTTCAAGTTTTTGCATAGCATTATCATGTTTCAAATCTGAAAAATTGCAAAAGTTAGATATATTACTTTTCTGAAGCATTGCATAAGTTGGATAGATTACTCTTTATTTTTGGCACACACTCAAAACTCTAAATGTTAGTTTCTTTCCTTTTAAAGTATGCCAAGAATAAGCTCATTAACAAGCATGTTAATTATTCTTCCAATATATTTCCTAGTTATTAGAGTCTCTTAGTGCAAGAGAACGAAATTGTTGACACATTCCTTAATACAACATTTTTCTATACTTCACTCATCCCCTAATATCTCTCCTATTTGTGAGGATGTTATGATACAAGAGGAAGAAAACATAGATAATCATGACAACCATATTTGTTCTTCTCCAAATATCTCTCTTATTTATGAAGAAAATATTTTGATGTTAGAAGATACACTCATTGAGAGTCATGAGAATCTTGTTTCTCCCTCTCCCAATACTTCTCCCACTTGGGAAGATATCATTGAACAAAAGAATGCAATCATTTTAAGCAATAAAACCATAGTTTATCTTCTCTATATGCCTTCCCTACTTATGATAAATTTATCTTAGAAGATCCAACCATTGAATCTCATGAATATCTTGTTTTCTCTTCTCCTAAAAATATCCTACTTGGGAATATATTATTGTGTAAGAGGATGAGATCATTGAAATGTTTCTTGACATCACCTTGCCTACTCTCCATTCATCTCCCAACATCTCTCCCACTTGTTAGAATACTTTAGTGCAAGAGAGTGCAATCATGGATAATCATGAAAACTATAGTTGTTCTTATCTCGATACCTCTCCTAATTATGAAAAAGGAATCTTGGTTAAAGGAGATATAATCATTAAGAATCATGAGAATTTTGTTCTTATCCCAATACCTCTCCTAATTATGAAAAAGGAATCTTTGTTAAAGGAGATATAATCATTAAGAATCATTAAGAATCATGGATAATCAGGAGATATCATAGGAACATTTATTTCAAAATATGGTGTAGATGAAGAGGATAAATAAAACTTTGGTTTTCTCTTCTTAGAAAATTAACAGGAAGAAGGGTATGTGCAGGATCATCATGGAAAAAATAGGCCCTTAAGTGGCGAAAAATTCAGAAAAATCAGAGTTAGGCAACTTAACATAAAGAATTTAATAAGTTATCTATATTATTTCAAAAATATATAACAATAAAATTTGTAGAAAATTGAATGTAGTTTCTAAACTAATAGGTTTTTTTTTTTTAAATCTATCTGGTGAAAATTTAAAACTCCAATGCAATAGCACTTAAATTTTAGGGAAAAAATAAAAAGTAGGTGTTTGTCTAACCACCATAACCACAATAAAATGATAATATTTTTTTATAATATTTTAGATATAAGTAGAGGATTTGAATGTCCGGATGTGATACATATTTTTTTTATAATTTTTTCTAAGTAAATAATTAATTATGAATTTTTTATTACAACTTTTAAAAATATAAAACTCATATGTCCCACCACCTTAACTTGGTCAAAACTTTATGAAATTCATTTTTTTAATCCTATAGTATGCAAAGTATAGAATGTGATGCATGTTTTGGATTCAAAAAATATGATACCATTTGAAAGCTATAGATGTTTTTCAATCAGCCTATCAATCAGGACTTTAGTTGTAATTCAAATAGAAAATGAATAATAATTATTTATTAAATTCAAAGTAAGCATAATTTATATTGGTGGAAAGCAAAGAATCTCCTTTAAAAACCCTTTTCATTTCATCAATTTTGGGTTAAAAAAGTCGTCAGCCACATACCCTACACATACCCATCATATTGCCACTTTTTGGCCCATCATGATCTCGCACATACCCAGAAGTCACATTCGTTGAGGTTATGAACACACAATTGGCCATTAGATATCCTTTGATTACTAGACCTTCCCAAATTCTTTTAATTATTGGACCTCCTAAGTCACTTCCTGATCCAATTATCATTATAAGTGAACCATTGATTTTTGGTTCCTAGGGCTTCTCTAACTCTTCTAGGGTTTTTCACCTAAAAGGAGAGAAGTAGGCCAAAAATGCTAATGGTTCATTCAATTTAATGTTATGTGTGATTTTTTCTAACCTAAATGAAGTTAAATAAATGCAATTGAATGATCTAAATGAATGAAAACGAATGCAAAAGTGAAATTAAAGCTATGTTTGAAAACACATTGTGATATGCAAACAACTAAGTAAATGAAGAAATTATGTAGAACATGAAGGAAAGGGATGAATTTGAGTGCACTTGTATGAAGTGTGATGATTCTAGAGTGTTTTGGATGCTGGTGGAAATTATTGGTTTTTCACAGTGGGACTCATTCGCCCAGGGTGGTGAATTAGTCCTCCTCCTGGTGAAAAACTGTCGGAAGCAAGTTTCTATTTGTTGGGATCCAGAATCTAAAAAAAGTCAGATTTTTAGTCCTAAGGTGGGATTCATTCACCATAGGTGGTGAATCATTCCTCTCCCAAATTTCTGAAAATTCAGGAGACAACTCTACAACACCAGATCTGGAAAAGTTTGCTTGTCGGGTTGCCGAAGTCAATTCTATAGAAAATGAACAGAAAACCTTCTCCAAGCTTGAAATAGACTTAAGTTGACTTGAAGCACCTAGTTGACTTGTAAACCAATCTTCAACATCAAAAATCTTGTCAAATCTCCATACCTAGGTCTACAAACAAACATGCAATAGGGAAAAATGGTTTAAGGTTAGTAAATAGGGGTTTGCCTTGGTCAAAACCCGCTTTTGGTAATCAAACCTTCAATAGAATAATGAAATGAAAAGGAATGATAAACTAACAACATGCAGTTGCTATTAACTTACCAAACCCTTGATGATGCAATTCTGAAGTAATATCAATGGTTGCTTCAAAGTGCTTAAATAGTGCTTGAAAGGATATTTTAAAATGCTTGAATGCTTGAAAAATGAGATGAAATACTTGAATGAATGAGGAGATGTAAAATGAGGTGAAAATCACATATTTATACACACTTGTGCCTTAGTTACCTAGTCATACCTCATCATAGGCCAACATCAAGTGATTTTGAATAAAATCCCGAAAGGAAATTTAAAATATTTTGAATTTGGGGCCAAGGGGGACTCAGTCGCCACCCATGGCGAATGGGTCCCACCTAGGACCTAAAAACAAGTGTAAGGAAATATGTTGTATTTAATGTTGTTTGTCAAGATAATACTCAAAGATTCACTTAATTAAGCATATGAGAGCATAAAGGGGTCAAATAAAGCATTAAAAAGGGATAAATAGTGAAGATGTGCCTAGAAAAGCGTGGAAGCTTGTTACAAGACTTTACAACACTTCAAAATAGGACTTTTTGATGAATAAAAAGGTGATTTCTAGGTCAACTGTAATTAATAGAGTCTAGAAGAATGTAGAAATGTATTACAACACTTCTTATCACCTTCACAATATGTTGTTGTTTGAGTTTTAGTACCTAAATAAGCATGTTCAACCCATGTTACATCATAAAATCAAAGAAACATAGTTCCAACACCATGAAACAAGACCTAAAAGGCCATGAAAATGACAAGGGGCCATTTTTCTATGGCACATTTAGCCCCCACTTTAGTGAGAGGATGAACTTGCTTCAAACTCACACTAAAGTAGCCATGAACATCGAGAAAAGGGTTCAAATGTAATTACATTGGTAAGATGAAATGCTAGTCAAGAGGGATGATCAAGCCCCCAGGAGGAAGATCCCATGGAAAACTAAGCATAAGAACAAAGGAACGCACAAGTGTTGAGATGAAGCTTTGATTGTCAATCCAACTAGTTATGGATTAGATCTAGGCTACTTGTTTGGAAAAGATAATGCGTACTCACTTTGGGGAAACAGAACACATGACGTTCTGTTGGGTGAGAAGGCCCAAATGTACTCACTCTGGGGCCATAGAACTAGTTTTCCATGGGGTGAGAAATCCCAAAAGGTAAGATACATACGCTAGTTGGTATGCACTAACAAACAAACAAAAAAGTGGCTATAGGGAAAAGTCATGCCGCTAGGTGGGCTTCCCGCTCAACCATGCCAAAGTTATACCCGTTGATAACTTTAACAAGGTGCCAAAAGGAAACAAATGCTATGAACAAAAAGACAAAGTACGATAGTCATACAAGCTGTGTTATGTAAGGTGGCAAAAATGCAAAAATGTAAAGTGTAAAAGTGTAAAATGTTCAAAGGAGTCTTGTTTAGTTCATGCAAAGTCAGTCACTTAGGGAACATTTTGTCTAATGTCTCCAAGAGAGGACCAATCAAAGAATAGTATATTCACAACTTAGGGGATGCAGTGTGTCACATCAAGCCACCAAGAGGAATGTAATATGCTTAGAAAGACCACACTTATGAAAGACATCACACCCAATGTCATCCACAAAGTGACAAACACAGCACATAAATGACAAAGCTGCACTAGGAACCAAGAATGCAAATGAAATAATGGTAATTTATGTCCCCACTTTAAAGGAATTGCTACACATCATTTTGTGAGCAATTACTTTACAGTAGAGAAGAAAAGAAAATTAAAAAAGAAAACATGACATGATCAAACCAACTTGGAAAGCCCTATGCCAAGTCATATGTTTCAAAGTTAGGTTGCGTCATGTCAAGGAAAATGAAACACAAAATAAAAGTGAGTTTCCCCCTAGAAAAGAAAGCACACCAAACACATAAGGGATCTATGGATTTGGGGTCAATATGTTTGTTGTTGTAAATTTTTTATGAAAGAGTGTGGAACTGTCATCATTCCCAAAAGCACATAGAACTTGAAGAATGACACAAAGAGAGCGAAAAAAAAGGAAAAAGAAAGTCCATTTTGGGTCAACATGGAAGAGACATTGCGGTCTCGACACCTTGCATCATCCCCAAAAGGAAAACACAAGAGAAACAAAAATGAAAAGGTGAAAGAAAATGAAAAAGATTTTGGGTCAACATGAAGGAGTTATTATGGTCTCAATGCTTTGCATCATCCCCAAAAGGAGAAAACAAAATAAAAAGAGAAAAAGACAAGGACCTTTTGGGTCAACATGGAAGATACATAGGGCATCTCTATGCTTTGCGTCATCCCCAAAGGAGAAACAAAAAACAAAAGTGAAAAGTACAATTATGCACGACATATAGAAGAATAGAGATATGAATAGAAGAAGTCTACAAAGAGAAGGAACATCAAATGCACAATACGAGGGATCACGATACACACATGAAAGGGAAACCAAAAGAGAAAAATAAAAGATAAAATTAGAAAGGCTAGTTAAGATTGCAAGTCAGCCATCTAACAAGTCATCTTACTCCCAATCATGTTCAGTGTAATGCAAGGGTGGTTGACTGTCCAAAGGAAGAATTGCAAGTGTTGAACCAGGAGTCATACCAGGTTCTTCACTTGGTGAAGAGGATGTATCATTTAAGCTCATTGTAGATGAAAATAAAGAGTTTAAATCATTATTCACTTCTTCATCTATTTTTTCTATCGACGCATCATCATAATCATCATCATCATCATCATCAAGATTAATGACAAACAACAAGATTTCTAAGGATTGATGGATTAAAAGTGGAGGCGATTGGATTGGCTCATTTTTTTGTGAAGGTTGCACTAGGATATCATGTGGCAAGTCAAGAGAAGGAGGGTGGTCATCTATTACTTCAGTCAAAGGTAAAGGTTGATTTTCTTTATCTTCTTCTATACGAGATTGATGAGAAAAGAGACAATGACGACGCCTTCATTCCCTAGCACCGCGGTTTCATTTAATTATGTTTTGGATTTATTGAGGTGTAAGAGCGGATTGAGGTATCATAGGGTCTTCCACTTCTAAAGAGGGAAGAATAGAAGAAATTGAAGAGGATGGATCAACCACTTTCTCTTTGGCTTTATACACTTGTTTAAGGTGAGGAGGCATGACAGGAGTGGTTTCATTTTCACTTGGTCATTTAAATGATGGTGGGGAAGTATCAAGGAGTGGTTGTTTAGGAGGTTTTATGGTTTGCTCAATGTCAGACTCAGGTTGAAGTATGGTTTCATCTATGATAGGAGGTGCGGAAGTGGACAGGGATGAGTTACGAAGAGACAATTCGGCTATCTTTTTGGCTTTAAACTTTTCATAGGTTATGAAAAAGTTACCTTTGGATGATAAAGGATTAAAGCCACTATGATGTATGGTGACTATCTCATTTTCATGTTGAAACTTCAAACACTTGTGAACAATTGATGATAATGCTTTCATTGAGCAAAGCCAAGGGTGGCCTAGCCGCAAATGGAATTGGTCAAATTATTGAATAATTGAAAATGTTACCTCCAAAGTTTTAGCTCCTATTTGTAAGGGTAGCATGATCGATCCAATTGTAGGGCATGCAAAACTAGTATGTGTCTTAATCCATGCAATTGGTTTATTATATTCATCTTGATATAGCTCATGTAATACTAGAAACTCCTCTGTGATCACATTCTCACCACAAGCAGGATCTATTAATATTCCATTAGTGGGCTTATTATAGATTCTGCCAGCTATGTAAAGAGGACCATCAGGAATTTTTTGTAGTATGCCTTTAGAAGAAAAAGTGATATCAAGAGATCTAGTGGTTTGGCCCTTATGAGGGATAACGCTTATCATAGCTACTAGCACATCCATAGGCATTTTCGTAGTAACAGGGGGAGGTGCATTATGTTGTTCATTGTTTCTATCAATAGTCATTATATCAGTGGTTGAAGGTTCGCTAGCCTTGACAAAGGAGGTAGTATGTTTAGGCATGGGATTAGTGAAAATCTACAAATTTTGGTTAGGGGGTGCAACAGACTTATTGCCTTGATCATTAACACCCATAATGGATAGATGGCCTAAATCAATGAGGTCTTGAACTAGATGTTTTAGACACTTGCAATGTTTAGTGTCCATTCTAGAAATGAAAATTAAAATAAGCATTAGGTTTGAACGTGGGTGGTAAAGGCTAGTTTGGATCAAGTGGTCGAACGAGTGGCAAAGTGAGTAGGCATTATTGAATTAAGTGGTTCATTGTATTATGAAGGGTATCGAGTAGGGGAGTAAACTATCTCTTTGAGTCCCCATAGGTATAAGGCACTGCTACTTTAATAAATGCCACTTGATTTGGAACAAATTGGGTTGGCTACGATTGAGGTTAAGGAGGCAGATTAAACTGAAAAAAGCCTCTATTTGGTTTGTGGAAGTTTTGTTGGTTATTTTGGTTATGATTTTTGTGTTCAGGTTTGTCAGCTTAGTTAGAAGTGGATTTTGAATCATGACTTCAAACCGAATTATGGTATTCACACAATGTTGTGCATAAATGCATAAACGAAGGGAATTTCATCATTGTTAATTTATCCTGAAGGTCTGTGTGAAAATTTTTGATAAACATATTTTGCAGATGTGCATCAAGAATCTTGACATCAATTTGATCATACACAGATTGGTATCATGAGATAAAGTCTATTACTTTTTCATCTATGTTTTGTCTACATCGCATAGGGTCAACCAATTTCTTTTTAGGTGTCATGTGAACTTGAAAGTCACTTATGAAAGCATCCACCAATTCATTGAATGAATAGATGAAATGATTAGGCAAGTTGGAAAACCATTCTAAGGCAGTGTCTTTCAAGGTCCTTGGAAATAGTTTGGCTAACAATTTATCATCAAGGACGAAGTCACTACACAAAGTTGTATAGGAATTAACATGGTTGACAGGGTCTCCTTTTCCTATATATTTCTCAAACCAAGGCATTTCTATCCCTTGTGGCATCAAGGTAGGTAATATTTCTAAGGATAAAAGACTACTACAGACATGATATGTAAGTGGATCTGATTGACCATGGCTAATGGTGGCAAGTTGATGTTGCATAGATGAAATGATGGTAAGGAGTTGTGTAAAGACGGGATCAGGGTATGTGGATTGACGTGGAAGGGAAAATGGTGATGGAGTGTAAGTGATGTTAGGTGAAGTGAAAGGAATACTATAAGGTGTGAAGGTGGTGGAAGGGACTTGCAATGCCACAAAAGAAGTAGGAATGCTAGTGGAAATCAGGAAAGAAGTAACCTGATGCATAGTTGTATGTACATGCACGTATTGCTATAAGTTGGGATGGAAGCTATGGTTGAAGGGGGAGGAACTTGAGGTCCTCCTTGTCTTACATGAATGGTTGTGGATTGGTTATTAGAAGAGGCATGTTTATTGTAAATATCAACAATTCTCTTCATCACTTGTAAGTGATAGTGTAATTAATTAATTATTACACTAGCATAAGTTAACTTAGCTCTTTCATTAATTTAGTCCTAGGTTGCATAAATAAATCATTAAATAATGGGATAATTTCCCCCTTTCATGTGTAGGGATAAAATTCCTTCTAGAGGATGAGTTTTCCTTCTAAAACTTTTATCATTTCCTACGGAGGGTTCACATGTTGTCACATGTAGTGTGATTTTAACACTTGGTAACATCTTATGCATTCTAGATTCTCACTCTTTCCTATTTATTCAGGCACTTGTACTCTTGTACATATCATCATAATAGAATCTCTATTTTGCATTCCATTGTTGCAACACTTTCTGTGTGGTTGAATATCTTTCCTAGCAAAGCTACTCCATTGAAGACTATAGCTTCATCAGGGACATTGTCACTCCATCATTTCAACATGGTATTAGAGCTTTTCTAGTGAAACCTCAACTCAGGATAAAGAAAGTTGGTATGCGAGATTCTTTGCAGGCTAGTTGGTTCTAGCCAGGAGCCAAGCTGATTTATGGTGCACATCAAGCTCTCTCTGACCTCTCCATTGTGTCCAGAAGGCCTCAAAACCTATAGATCACTTACTCAATCATCAAAATAGGAGACATATCAACCAGGAGCCATTAAGAATATTTAAATTTTAATCAGCATTTTATTTTTTCAATTGCACATTCACAATATTCAAAAAAATAAAAAAAATCAGCTTTTGATTTACAGTCTACAGACACTGACAGGGTGGTCGGCTAGCATCACCTCTGACGGCTTCCATTGACACCCGCCAGTTATCATTTCCAGCCCCGTCCACTGACATCTCCCGACCACCGCCCGTTGAAGGTTCCCACAGAGCTCTTGCTAAAGTCTGAAGCCCAAGCCCCAATCACTTGGAGATCGAAGGGCTCCGCTTATCACCAGTGACACCTCCACCTTGTACCAGTTGTGCCACCTTGCTATGCCCATCCGTCGCTCCGATCTGAGGGGCGTGCTTTTTTTTCCCTTGCTCGGCCCGTGGTCACATCAACGACCAAGGGCTTATTTTTTTTAGCCCTTGGGTGCTTTATTTTTGCGCCTAGTTAGTTTGAACAGGTCCATTGCAGCAGTGATCTTCCAGAGGCCGTATCTTTCACATACGATATCAAAATTTGGAAAATGATATACTGTTGGAAAGCTCTTGGAGTCTAATTTTTAGTGGTGCATTCTATTTTTCTAGATTTTGTTGTCATAAAAAATTCTATCCAGTTGAAGTGAAAACCCTAATTTGGGCTTGGAAGGTGATATCTCTTGTTTAGTTTGTCAAATTTTTGCCATTCTTGCAGCATCAGAGAGGTATTGCAATCTATTTTTTCTCAGTTCAACATTTCCTTTCAGCAACAACTTCAAGTGAAGTGTCTTGATTGTTTGTCACCTTAAGTGCTTTTTTTCTTCACTTGAACATCCATTTTTTTTGGAGGGAGTTGTTTGTATCAAGGGGGCTTCATTTTAGTTGATCATTGATATATCATCAAATTCCAGCATTCCCTTTGATAGATTTTATGTCTTGCATTGTTGTTCTTTCTCTAATGGCAGATACAGGATTTGAGATTCTCACACCCCACAATTATCATACATGGAAAGTCAGCATGCAACATCTCCTCTAGTCGAAGGGCCTATGATCAACATTGAATGAGAATCAACCTCATTTGACCAGGGAATATGAGAAATTTCAGCATTAAATCAAGTGTGAGGAGGCTATGGGACTTATTTCTCTTCATGTCTCCAACTTTTTTTCCATATTGAGGGGTGCAAAACTCCTAAGGAGGTTTGGGATAAACTCAAGGATTTGTTTGATTCTATCATTGATGTTCAAGCTTTGTAGTTAGATTCAAAACTTGTTTCACTCTCAGTTGATTAGTTCCCCTACATTGAAGACTATTTGTTAAAGTTCAAGTCCTTGAGAACACAGCTATCTGGGTGTGGCAAAGACAAAACTAAAAAGGAATGCATCTTCATGATCCTGTCCAAGTTAAGAGGTTTTTTCTCTTATTTTTCTACTTCTTTCTATTCTACAATGGGTGGTCTTGGAGATAGTTTTGTAATGCCTTCATTTGAGACTTTTTGTGAGTGGATGACTATAGAACAATCAAAACTCAATCAGGCTAATTCATCTACAAAGTCTCATGCTCTTGTTGCAGCACCATCCAAAGGAAAAGGGAAGAACAAAGGGAAAACTAAGATAGGATCTTTTGAATCATCACAACACAAGGAAGAAAAGCCTAAGAGGGAGAGGCCCAAGTGTAGTTTTTGTAATGGGCTTGGTCATAGTGAGGAGACATTTTTTAAGAGGGAGATACATGAGCTAAGATAGATTTCATCCTTCTATCAAATCACCTCAATCTTCTTCTCATGAAGAGTCGTCATCAGGCATTGCAGGGATTCGCATAGTTGAGAATCATGACAAGGGAAATGCTCTTATCACTACTCTAGTTGATAGAAGGGAAGGTTGGGTCATTGACTCAGGTGCTTCATGACATCTCACCTATTCTCAGGATCACATTATTTGGGATTCCATGAGACCTTCAGAATTTGATAGGATATTCACTGCCAATGCAAACATTGTTAATGTTGCTGCTATTTGTGATGTTGCTTTGGGGGGGAGACAGTTGAATGATGTTGCATATATTCCTCAAATGGCCCATGCAATATGATTTCAGTCTATCAACTTGCTCAGGAGGGTTTGAAAATTGAGTTTACTTCAGATCTAGCCATCATCCGAGATCGGTTTGACACACTTTTTTCCTATGGAGAAGCAGATTATCACTTCAGGGTGTACAAGGGTGATCCCACAATAGTGGTTTACAATTTTTGGCCAAACTGGATGCTGATATTTTTTTTTCAACACAATCTCCACATTCGGGCACCTATAGCGATTAAACCATAAGGAATTTGAAGATGATGCAAACTAGAGTATTGTCATATTTTGTCTATAGATTCTAAAAATATTTTTTTCAATTTTTTTGGAATCAGATTGCACTTCTTTTTCCATCTCCCATGAAAATTGGTTTTTTTAAAAAAACAACATTTTTAAAAAGTGACCCACCATATAGCATAGCTTTTTCCTTGAAAGATAAAATTCAATTCTTTCAAATTTAGATTTCTAACTCCGATATCTAGTGCTTCCACTTTTAGATAGTTTTATTGAATATTTTTCTTTAATCAAGTTTCAAAGTCAAATCAATTACAATTCAGACATACAACACTAGTATAATGCATAACTTTTACTGTATGTATCGAAATTCTTTTTTTTTTGTTGGATCAAGGACTCCAATATCTGGTGCACTCATATTTTAATTTTTTTTTTTGATAATCTTCTATTCTTCCACTTGTGCAGAATAGAGAGTTTTGTTTTCAGTGAAAAACCTATATTTAATAAAACTTAAAAAACAAATAGATAATATAATCAAAACATACTAAAATTATATTTGTTGGATAGCTCGTTTTGAGGGGAACCCGATACTAGTTGGCTTTTTTGGATCTCCTCCATTTTCATTCTCAAATCGAGCTTCGAAGTGCAAAATTCTTAGCAATTCTGGTGCCTTAGGAAGCAAGGATAAAAAAACATGGGTTCGGCCAAACAAATGTTTGGTCGAAGAAAATAGAAATGTTTGGTCGAACAGGGGTTCGACCAAACCCACCACACGCAATAAAAAAAAATGATTTTAAATGGGTTTGACTGAACATTCTAAATATGTTTGATCGAACACCTTGTTTTTAATATTAATATAAATATTATTTATATTCTTTTTAAATGATAACTTAAGAGAAAGATATGGAGGGAGTGGGGGTAGGTGGCAAGGCTTAAATTTGATGGTCATATGACCGAATTTAAAGATTTTTTTTGTAGAATACAATAAAAATTTTAAGAAGATTGTAAAAGGAGATATTTTGGATAAACTGTCAAAATTTATATAGAATTATAATGATATATATGTTTGATTTATATATAATTTTACATACACTAAGGTATATCATAAT
>VDFB02281492.1:723605049-723626581 GCA_007258455.2 Sequoia sempervirens
TATTTCTCAAGCTTCACAAAATTACTTTTATCACCGAACATATGATTCAAACATCCATTGTCAATCAACCATTCATCTCTATTTCTTTTAACAAATAATGTAGCTTCTGTGTTATCAGCAGATTTTGGACAAATATTAGAGATATCAAATCTAGGTTCATCCTTTTCCACCAAAAACAAACAATCCTCACGACCTAATTCATCATCTGAGATGTTGGCATTCTCATTAACATAATAGGCCTTCTTATTGAGCTTTTTAAACTTTTTCCTTGTTCCTTTTTTTGGAAACTTAGTTTCTAAATGACCAATCTTTCAACATCTAAAGCATTTAAGAGGTAACATATCTTTGTACTTGCCAGTACCTTTCTTCAGTTTCCTTGTGAAATTTTCTTCCAACTCATCTGAACTTTCATCATCTAGATCTTCTTCTATCTTTGTGGATTTGAAGGTTGTTTTAGATTTCTCCTTTTCTTTTCCAAATTTCCTCATCTCAAATGTAGTAAAGGTGCCAAATTGTTGCTCTCTGGTAAATTTCTTTAGATCATAAACTTCCTCAATAGCTGAGATGTTATCATTGTAGCTCTTCGGTAGGGTTATCAGAATCTTCTCCATAACATCTTCATCTATTAGAGTGCCTCCTTAATTTTTGACTTCATTTACTACACTGTGAACTCTCTAAAAGTAGCTTACTATATCCTCACATTCTTCCATCCTCAAGTTTTCATACTTTTGCTTAGCTGTCAACTTCTTTGATAATTTGACTCTATCATTTCCTTCATAGATTTATTTCAACTTTTTCCAAACTTCGTGTAAGCGGTGCCCAATGAAATAACTTTTGTTAACTCAGTCTTAGACAAAGAACTAAATATTGCATACATTTCCTTTTTATTATCTTCATAGGTAGAAATCTCATCCGTAGAACTAGGACCAGCTGCCAGCTTGTTAGCTCTAAAAAATGTAGGTAAAATACATCAAGAGGTTGCCAATCTCTTGATACGTTTCAGGGTAACAGACAAGGGAAAATGGTTTAGACCTTCTTCTCTTCAGGTGCTACTAGACCTAGGTGGGTGTACCTATATGAATAAAGCAGACTTAAAGTTGTATGACTTGATTGATTTTATGGATCTATTACAATGGCACAAAGTGTAATAGATGAAAGGTTGCTAACTATTCCTACTCCTCGTATTGAAATTGAGATATGGATGGTTTAATAAGATTTTATGAAATTCTAAAATATGAAAGGTGTGACCAGTGCCTACTTCTATTGCGCTAATGGAGTCAAGATTTGTATAATGGGTGACTTGCTTAATGGCTACAATTCAAATTACTTGGCACTTGTGACTGTTTACAGCTTTTGTAAATGTGCAAGATTATAATTATCAAATTCTTCTTAATGATCCAAAAGTCCTTTTCCAAATTACTGTGATTAATCAAAAGGATTTAATCCTATCTTGCAGGAACCAGTTAACTGAACCACACAAGAGCAACAAGTGTGCTTTGATAAATTAAAAAATATCCTTGATATTTCAATTTAAATAATCAAGAAATGACAACCTTGGAGACAACCATATAATGTTTTCAATAAATTTGACAAACAATTGACAACATAATTGGATCACCAAATAAATATGTTCTTCTCCATTATATAATTTTAAAAGATTTTACAATGTACAACATGATATTTATTTCAGCAATAGTTCACCCTATCCAACTACCTAACCTACTTATTCCTTCTCCTAAATCTAATCCATCTTTTGATTTCATTTGAAATATATACATTATTTTAGGGTTACAACTTTTCATATCCGTTCGCTGCAATGCTTTAGTATTCTTCTTCTTTTAACAAAAATATTTAATTAATTTCCCTTGGAAAATTAAATATTTTAATCTTCAACTTTGTGTTCTTTCGTAAAATTAATTGCTAAATTATAGTTATATCCTTCTCTTGTTGGCAACTTTATTTCTGTCCAATCAAAAAAATCCTTTGGGGAAAAATTATTACTCATCTTATGATCTGTATAGGATCTAGACTATTTGCAGAATTGAAATGCTTAACTTTTACAAAGATTTATCCAAGTTAATTAGAACAAAATTAACTCATGGAAATAATTAAGATGACAAGGTGATAACAACAGAATGAAAGAAAGTGAGAGAAAGAAAGAGAGACATGCAAACAGAGTTTGATTACGGAGTTCGCCACAAACGTGACTACGTCTCCGGGTCGGCTCCAATAGAGAATGACCGATCTGATTAATCTCTGAAATTCAATTACAAATGCATCAAGACCATTCCTTCGAGCACTTCAGCAGCATAACAAAACTCTGACGTACAAGAATGGCTCAAAGATCTCCTTTCTTCGTATCACCTGACACCTGTTTCTCTCAACTTAAAAGAATATGAGTTTCACATCAAAATCACTTAACTTCCAAAAAAAATTCTCTTAACTCAACTATCACCCTTACAACCCTTTTTATACAAAAATATTACTCAATTTGGCTCATAACCAAATGATTTATAAATATTTCCCCATATCTCCTAAAAATAATTTAATCTCCCAAATTTACAAAGAAATCTTTAAAAATAACCCCCACTTTATAAAATAAATTTCAGCCCTTCATTTTATTCCCATCAGGCTTTTATTGTTTAGGAGTTTGTTTTTTTTAATCCTTAAAAGGATTATTTGTTTGTTTTGTTTTTATAAAATTAGGGGAAGTTGTTATATTAAAGGCATTCGGTTTCGAAGCACACATCAAATAAAACCGATGCCAATATTATATCAAGTGTGTTCAATGGTATCGGTGCATAAAGATTTTGGGAACCTAGCGGTTCCAGGTTCCACTCCCGGTCGTCGGTGTTTTTTTCAAACCATATCAACAAACTGTCAACAAAAGGAATCGGTACCCATACATTGCTAGGCGCGCCGAAATGGTGCAACGACCAGCAGATAAGTTTGGCAGAAATAGGTTGGGGGTTTGAATCTCCCACCAAAATTTTAACAAACAAACCAACTTCCCACTTTCCGGAGGATGAGGAGAGGCCACGTGGTGAAGCCTGATTCGTAGATGAAGCTGACGTGGATGCCACCTAAAATGCCGACTGGGTGCTGACGTGTCCGCTGACTGGCGTACAGATGCCACGTGTCAGTTGCTGATTGGATCCTTATAGTGTGACTTGGATGCCACATGTCAGATTTGGATTGGACCACTTCACTGTCTGTACAGTATGGATTGATGATGTCAGCATCCGTATGACCATCCTCAAAGTCAACTGCAAACTTTGACCACTGATAAGTTGAGCATATGACGTCGGATTTCAATGAAACGAACGCCGTTAGAATCGTCTCGATGAGCTCTTCGCGATAATGCCAGTTCCATGAATTTTGGAGATGATCATTTTTTTGCCTTTTGGACGCCCTCTAATCTCAGTTTGACCCTGCCTTTGACTGGCCATAACTTGTGCAAACGGACTCCTTTTCACTCCGTTCGAGTTGCATTGGAATCAGGACGCTGAGCTCTCTTTGATGGTGTAAATTTTGGAGAGAAATGAGACACTTCAATTTTCACTGAAAATATCCACCGAATCATCTTATGACCCTTTGGTGAAAATATTTTACTAGCACTTTTACCCGAAATATAACCTTTGATTACTTGTCTCAAGATTTTACATCTTCTTCTCACCTCCTCTGTGAAAGTTGCACTGAAATGTTTTTTATGTAAGATTATTACCTAATTAGTTAATTCTTCCCATAAAATTATTTTATCTCCTAGTGCAAACATTCTTCAATTCCTCTTTATATCTTCCGCAAAAAATCATATTCTTCAAAAGTATTATTGCATATTTTAATAATATTTCTTCCATAATTTTCTCAAAATAATATTACCTCCCACCCTAATCGCACTTTACTTGATCTTTCATTATAAATGTGCATATATTCAGAGTAATTTAAGACATCACTGGGACATATTGCTCCTTCACCGATATTAATGTATTCTCCCCGATGTGGCTTCATTTGTATGACTTTACATTGTCGGGGAGAATTGAAGATCTTATGCCGATAGTAGACGTCTCCCCGATGAAGTAATTTTGTTGGGCCATCGGTGAGACTCTCTCGATCGAAGACTTTAAGAATTTTTTCCCCGATTGCACATGTTACTCCGATGAGTTTCGCTCTGCTATGTAGGTTTTAGAGTTTCCATGTGATGATGGGGAAATCCATCCTTGTACCTTGCAAACATCTTTGAACTGGCTCCATAGATCTCATCAATGATTATTTGGGTGAGAGGGTTCCCTTCGTGGTTCTGCCAACTACAATGGAAAACTCTGACAATGTCCCATTGTCCTTGGTATAGAAGGTGCAGAGGTTGATAATGTTACATTCTTTGATGCAATAGAAGCCTCGCCACTTAGCTTATAACCAAAATTTCAAACCAATCCAATGATCCAGATTCGTAGATACCCAATCACTTTCTAAAGCTTCACGATGTAATGAAATAAATTCTTCAAGTGTGGCTATCAATGATGGATATTTCTTGCCTAAATGGATCTAAAATGATACCAATGGCCTCAGTCTTCATGTGCGAGTTGTAGCTTCCACCCTTACTAGGTCTGTGACTTGGTATTAATGGATTATCCTTTTGAGTTACAAAATCATAAGTATGCAAATAACGATCCTTGAAATATAATTGTGAGTCCCCAAAAATAACATAAGCAAGTCACTCTCTCTTAATTTGAAGGTAATCATCCCACTATCATGCCCAACCGCTAGAAGATCTAGTTCCAGATGTGCAAAAAGAATCCAAAACTGATTGTGCTCTCTACAAAAAGTTTGGACATTTGTTCACTCAAACATATTCCTCACTCATATACTTTTCTTCAGAATCTGAAACAATAATGTCTTGTCGCGCATGGAACAATACACAAGACACATTATTTATAAGTCCTTTTAGAGTGTCAACTTCCCAAGCTTTAGTATCATTATTGGAATTTTGATTAGATTGTAAGAAAATTGAATCAAAACTTGGGCCAATAGGAGAATTAATTTGTGGTAGCTGGTATTCAATGGACTATTGGCACTATTAAACAATGCTAATTCATCTTAAATTGGTAATCATCTTGAATATGGATACTTATTTTTATAGATTCTTTTCTCCAAATTCTTTATAATTGGAAGTGACATACAACTACTGTGGATGCATGGATCCTTCTATTTGTTTGAGTCAAAAGCAATTCTTTACCTTCTCAAATTGGTTATCTTGAGTAACCCTCAAAAGGATTTTTAATATTTATGACTTCAATGGTGCAAGTGCCTGGTTCAAGATGATTCCACCTTAGTCAAAATCACTTAAATGATTTCACTCCCCCATTACATTTCATTAGAACTCAAAATTGAAGTGAGCATTTATCAAAATTCATTTTTCTAATTTTTTGCACTATGACAAAATAGATTAAGTAGCTTCAAAACTTCCTTGTGAAATTGGTCAAATGATCTCCAAAAGCCATGAAAATGCACCAGAGTGTTTATTTGAAGGTAGGGGAGTATGCTTGTGAAAATTGAAAACTGTCAATAGTCAAAGTAGCTTAGTGATTTTCTGCAGAATAGTGCCTGTCAAAACTACGTAAAACTCATTTGGTTTTGGCTTTGAAAAAATACCAAATGATGTCAAAACGCCCTAAAAATTGACATGGAGGTAGACTTTGGTGTAGAGAATCGGAGGCACCAATTATTTTATTTTGAAACTCCCTTGGTCATTTAATATTTCCTTCCAAAGATGACCATTTTAGCAGATTTTAACTATGTTTCTGAGTGTTGAAATCCAGTTTTTTATCATGGAAGCCAAAAATTTGCATGAAATTGTAGGCTCCAACACAACTCAACATATTTCTTCTCAACTGCTTTCCAAGTCTTGTAGCCTAGAGAGATCAAATAACCTCTCATCAACACTTTCCAGAAGCTATAGTCGGATCCATTAAATACATGAATTGTCAGTTTGTTCACCATTAGATCTACCCCAAGCAGTTAAGCTCTTCTTCGAGGAACCAAAGCTTTGATACCAATTGTAGAATAGTTCGAATAATTGAGAGAGGGGGATGAATCAGTTATTATAAAATAATTTTATTGACTTTAATTAATCTAGAGCAAACTTAAATCAATCAGAAAAATGATCTAACAGATATGAACATGAAAGAACACAACACCATGCACAATGAACACCAAAATTTATGTGGAAACCCAAGAAGGGAAAAACCATGGAGAATGCTAATTATTTATTATAAAACATCGGTTAAGGTGACACTAGTTAAGGTGATTTTTACAAAGGGCTCACTGCCAAGTTGTTCACTGTAGGTAAGGCTCACTACTGGTGGGCTCACTGCCTGACTATTATAGCCAAAAAATAAAAAAGGCTCACTACCAAAAGAGAAAGGCTCACTTCCTATAGAAGAAAGGGCTCATTTCCAATAGAAAATGACTCACTACCGGAAGAATAATCAAAGGGAATCCACTGCTGAAATAACTGTCACCAACAATGAACCAGATAGAATCTCACTATCTGTTGCCACCGGTCATATACTTTCACATACTCTACAATGTCTAGATATTCAGATTCACATTCATCACACTTGCTTTCCTCAAACAAAATCAACTCTTACTTATATCATTCCATGCTTCCATAATCTCTCAAGTTGGCCAAGCATAATTTCATGATCTTCCTTGTTGGCCAAATACAATTTGAAATAGGTCACCACAAACATTCTCAGAGGTAGAGAGAAATGAAATGTGGACCAATCAGAACCTCCTCACTCAAATCAACATGCTACCATGATATCCAGAAATAGAATATACATGTTACAATGCAAATAATATTCTGGGGCACATTAGCCAATTTCCAGATCAGTCCAGACCCATAAGAGTGTATCTCATTATGTTACAAAATGAATGGGACTAGGACAAGCATGACCAAAGATAGATCATCACATCACAACATTTAGAGCACGCCAATTCGGATCACCAAAGCATCAAAATCAATCAACCAAGATATGTTGACATCAATGAAAACCATTAATGACAACAATCAACAACATCAAATTCTAATACTTGTAAATTGATGGAAGAAAGGTGTTCAGGATAAAAAGGAGTCTAATTCTACCATGACATCTTTCCTCAAGTGTGGAAAGGGAACTATTGTAGGGATAATTGTGGTGGGTTTATCACAACTACACCAATATGGGGTGAGCTGGCTATGAAGATAATGAGGTACATAACACTTGATGGTATACTTTATATTCTCTTTGGCTACCATTTTGTGTTATTAAACCATTAAAGATATAAAAAGAGAGTGTCTTTTCCATATTACCTGATGGCTTCTTTTGAAAATGGCATTAAGTACTTTAAAAAGAACCCTAAGAACCCCATTCTTCATGAGGGTTTAATTTTTTTATTATGGATTATGCTAAGTCCTTTACAATTTTGGAAGAGCCTAAGAAAATTTCCAAAATCTATCTGAAACAGTTGAAGTATGGTTATGATATGGATTGTAAGTCCGAGGAGACTAAAGAAGGGTTTGATGATTCAATGGAGGTTCTCTTGGAGGCCCTTGAAGACTTTGATCCTAAGATGAAAAAGAAGGTGCAAAAATCTCAGTAGCCCTCTTGGTTGGAAGGGTACCTTATTGGTAATGAGGAGTATGATGTTTTCTCTAAGACCCAGAAGGTGAAGAAAGGAAAATTCTTATCCCCTGGTATTGTGAGGAATAAGAAGTTGAGGGATAAGGTTGAGGACCCTTCTTCTTATAAGAAGAAGATAGTATCGACTATGGAAGATGAAGCTTCTGAGGAGGCAGAGTCCCCTACTTTGGAGTGGAAGAGGAAGAAGCGATTGCATGGTGGTATTAGTTTGAAGAAGGCCAAGGGTAAGGAGAAATCTATTGGTAGGGAGGATTGGTCTCAGGAGGATAATGCTAGTGAATACCTAGATGGGAGTCCTATCTAAGAGCATCAAGTGTTTGTTGATAAAGGTTTTGAGGTTGAAAAGGAGTTGGGAAAATCTAAGGGTCAAGTGTCTACTGAGGTGGAGAATCCCAAGCATAAAAGTAAGGTTCTTGATGGTGTCTATACTCTCAATAAAGATAAAGAGATATTCCAAGATGTGTAGGAGACACGGAATGTTCTTGAGGATAATTTTGTTGATGAAAGGGACATCTTTAATTACAACTTGAAGAGTTATCTAATGTGTTAGGAATGGTGAAGGATGGCTCGATCATCTTCTTGAGAATCTTCAAATAGTTGTTCAATGAGTTGAACCTTACCAATGTTAAGGTTTATTACTTGATTAATAATGTTGAGGTTAATACTAATTCTCATGAGTCTTTGATTCAGGATCAAGTTAATCAATTATTTGATGTCTTGAAGACAATTACTAATGAGATGCTCTAAATAAAGAGGTAATTTGAGTATAGAGTCTCAGTCTTGGAAGAAAAAATGATTAGGGCCTATGAGACTATGGAAACTATGGTCAAAGTCATCTGGTCTTCCCTCCACAATAATGTTGAGCATCTTCAATTTTTGAATAAAAAGGCTATACTATGGAAAGGTGATTCGTTAGGTGTGTAGAAAGAAGCTACTGGTTTGGTTGATCTCCCCAAAGACATGGAGGGGGGAGAATGATAAGGGCCCTTGTACCTGCACACATTACAATAATAAAAGGAACTTGGGGGTTCTTGATATGGAGGTAGTTGAGGTGATGGATATGCATGAGAAGATCATAACTCATGATCTTGAAGCAACAACTATTCTAAAAAGTCTGTAATTGTTTGTTGGTTCCATCCTATTTTCATTCACCCCTCTTTAGTGCTACTTGCATGAGTGTTTGGTGCCTCATTGATAATACTTTGATGAGAAGTTCTAGACTCATGGCTTCCCACAATAGCACTTTCATTGTGGACCTTGGGACCTCAAGAGCTCCTACTCCTAGTATGGACAATGGTGCATTAGGCATTGATCATACCACTTCCATCCCTTCACCTTTCCATCCAATGAATGTTGACAACCAAACAACTCTCTTCCTCAAGACAAGGTCATTAGTATTCATGAAGATTTTTCACATTTACAACAAGAATTGTCCCTTGAAAACATTTCCCAAACTACCATACCCGCCATTGAAAATATTCATCGTTTGATTGAAAGTGATGATGGCTTACTGTTGAGATGATGGAGTCACAATGTCCCTAATGAAGCTACAGTCTTCAATGGAGGACCTTTGCTAGGAAAGATATTCAACCACACAGAAAGTGTTGCAACAATGGAATGCAAAATAGAGATTATATTATGATGATATGTACAAGAGTAAAAGTGCCTAAATAAATACGCAAGAGTGAGAATCTAGAATGTATAAGATGTTGCCAAGTGTTAAAATCACACTACATGTGACAACATGTGAACCCTACCTAGGAAATGATCAAAGTTCTAGAAGGGAAACTCATCTTCCAAAAGGAATCTTATCCCTACACATGAAAGGGGGAAATTATCCCATTATTTAATGATTTATTTATGCAACCTAGGACTAAATTAATGCAAGACCTAAGTTAACTTATGCTAGTGTAATAATTATTAATTACACTATCACCCCCCATAAGTGAAACTTAGGCAAGAAATGCAATGATTATGTAAAGATGATGGGTCTTGGCTACGAGGCCATGTTAGGTACCCATTTACATGATGCAGATACAACTAATCTCCCACAACCAAAGAAAAGGGGAAAACCCAGTGGGAACAAAACCCCTCTCCTAAAAGGAGATGAAAAAGCAGAAAAAGTGATGATTGGTGGACTCAACATCATCCCCCCAAGGACTACAACCATCACAAATATACAAAAAAAAAAAAGGTGACTAGATGTCCCCCCATAAAGGAGAGTAGTCCCCTCTAGGATGTCTTCAAAACCTATGATGAAGTGAGAAGCCAAGTCTGCAAGACCTGATGTAAACCCATCCAGATGCTACAAGTCTGAAGAGATATGTGAATCCTCCCTTGTTGAAAAAAATCTCAACTAAGAGGTAGATGAGGAAGAAGATGGAGCCGAGAGAAGAACCAAGTCCAACCAACCACCAAAACCCTAGCAAGGCGGATTAGAACTGCTTCCTACCCTTGAGTTGGGAGAGTCAGGAGTAGGTTGAGCACGGTCCCAATACTTGTGGGTGGCTTTAGAATAGTGGTTTACACTTTATTAGAGGAAGGAAATTTCACATTTATTTTTCACCATATTGCATGGGTTCGGCCGAACCCAATGGTTCGACCGAACCATTTCTTTGGTTCGGCCGAACCATTGGGTTCAACCGAACCCATGCTTCGACCAAACCAAAGAAACCCTAAAAAAAACAATATTTAAATAGGTTCAGTCGAACATGGGTTCGACCAAACCCCCTTAATATGACAAAAAGAAAAAATTCATTCATTTTACCCTATCACTTTTACTACTTGTTTTACCAGTCACTGTCCCTAATGTCCCTGGTGTGTGCGGTGACCCGAGAGCATGACAACGACCAAACGAAGGTGTTTCTTTCTGGCCAAAGCAAATTTGAGTTCGTTTGTTCAAAATTCATCATTCGAGTTTGCATATCAAGCACTATTGATAGGTTAAAATGAATTCAAATTGCATTTGTTTGAAAGTTTTTAAAGCATTTTCAATATAGTATTTTGCTTCCCCGTTTTGCATATTTTTTTGTCTTGTTAAACACCTTTCAAGAGAAAAATGAATATCAAAACTATCAACTATCTGTTAGGGGATGAGAGGTCTATAATTCAAAACTACACCCATTGAACTTGCATTTATATTTGGCATGTATTTTAACTTGTTCAATATTTTTAAATCAATCCAAGGGTTTGAGTAAAGAAAAATGAGTTTCCTCCCAAAGTTAGTGCAAAAAACATTATAATGGCTCTCAACATAGTCTAAAAAATGGAGATAAATACACTCCTAAAGACTAGAAGTGTAGGGGTCAAGGTCACAAAATAATTTTAAAACTACAAATTTAGGGTCAAACTTGTAGATGAAAATGTAAATTTCATACATGTAGGAGTGAATCATGAAACTCATAGCTTGGTTTGTTAAGGTGTCTTAATATTAAATCTTATAAAAAATCAAGAATCATATCATTGATTATGTACATTACAATAAAATATCTCCATATAACAAATGAAGCTAAAAACCCTAACCCTCTTTGTCAATTCTATAGTGTGCTTGCTACATGAGTAATTTTTTTTATGAAACCATGTTTAGGAATGAAAATATCCAATCCCTTATGCTTCTAAACTAAAGTTTTCAATGCTTATGGTTCTTTTGGCCTTATAGATTCTTGAATCATTTTATAATATAAAACCTACATATAACCTACTTTGGCTCTAATAATTGTAAACCCTTTAGGAATTCTAAATTGCTGCATCTTGTCTTGATTTTCCCACCATTGTTATTCCTTTTGAAATTTTTACAAATTAGGCAAAGAATCCTTGCACTTATATAGAGGATCCTTAGGTATGTTCTTAAAATTATTTAAGGTTAAATGACTTAATCTAAAATAAAGGCATATATGGATCTCTTGCAATTGTAACCTCTTTACTAGTGTGAACATATTTGATACCTTGATGGCATGACATAGATGATGTTGCTTGATATTGCTTTATCCATGGATACCCAAGTAAAATATGAGATACATCTAAAGAAGAAATAATATGACATAGAATAAGAACTTCCCTCATCTTTTAGACCAAAAAATTAAGGTAAAATAATGTATCCTATAGTTTCAATCAACATATCATTAGTCAATTTTAAATAAACCCTCAAATATGCATATGCTTGTTTATAAAATGATGATAAAACAAAAATTATTCAATGCATACATTTTATTGGTGAGTAAGATCAATAAACACACCCTTACATGGTTCATGATCCACACAAAACCAAAGGACCATTATAATTATTTGGTAATATCTCACAATGTGAAAAAGGTGTCAAAAAAATTAGCATACCTAAACCGTAAATTGATTTGTCATAAAGTGGGTGGGTAGCTTAGTGGTGGAGATTTGCATCCTAACTAGTTCATGGAAATTTCAACATGGTATTAGAGCCAAGCTAGGTGCATTTGACACCTATGTTGTTGCTCAAGGGAGTGTGTTGGAGAAATGATACACACCTAAGCCATAAAAGGACTCATCACAATGTGAGCCATTAGCTCAATAGTAGAGCATCCTAACACCAAATGGGAGGTCCTAAGTTTGAATACTGGTTAGTCCATAGAAATTTCTATAAAAGTCAATCACTAGTACATAAGAAGAAGAATAAGTACCCTTATAATTTTTATTAATACCAACAAATCATTCCTCACATACATAGGTGAATCAATGATTTCAAGCTCGTCAACATGTATATGTACCTCAATCTCATGACCCTCATATAAAACCATTTTATTAGATTTATTTAGTGTAAAATATATAAATTTTCATTAGGAGGAACAATTGAAGGTTTGACCCCAATATTAACCCCCTCAACCTAATTTTTTTTAATCAATCAAATCCTTAATTAATTATTCCTTAATCCCATAAAATGTTGAGCATAATTACAATTAACTCTACAATTTAATAACAAAATTCTTTCTCATTATATCTTTTGGGAATAACTTTATATTTATCTAATGGCGTAATAGGAGGAAGTGTAATCATGCAAGCACTAAGTAAATTTTGAAGCACATTTTACAAAGGAAAAAGTTGGAGGCTTTAGAGTCATAATTATATTAGAAACATCTATAATGTATAGTTTGTACAATGGTCATTTCCATTATTTTTTACTATCTTTTTGGAAATAATTTTTCTTTTCAAATTTAAAAGGGTAGGATGATGTAGATGAAGCATTAGAAGATCCATAATTAAGTGTGGTAGCCTCTAACAACTTTAGTTCTTAACATTCATCTCACTTGCACATGCAAATGTTAAGAATGTATATACTTTGTAGATCCTTGTTTACAATCAAAAAATCTAAAATAATAAACTTCAATCCAACATTCCCAATATTTGCATTGACCAATTTCAATATTAAAAAATAGACCCAAATGGAAGATAATACTATTAAATTTCATGGGAAGAACTTAGCCAATAACTTATCATCATACAAAAAATCCAAATATGTAGCACTAAAGAACCTTGAATGTGTCATGGGATCTCCTTTAACATTATGCATCTCAAATCTAGGATCCAAAAATCCAACAAAAATGGATATGTAAAATTTTCAATAGAAATTGAATTGTGTTTGATTTTTATATGTATGTTCTTTTTTGTTTTCATTAGGTAAGGAATCAATATTAATTTTCATCTCAACAGAAATTTTAAAACATTAAATGTCAAGGGTAGATAGAGGTAACAATTCAGATTAAGGACATGGAAATGAAAGTGGCAAGACAGAAATGAAGGTGGTGTATAAATTTTCAGACATAATAAAATGAGTGTGGGAGGACAAAGACTTCATGAGGAATATCACAAAGGAGGGGAACATGGGAAGTGTAAAACAAAACTAATGAGAACTAATGTGGAGACAAGAGAACCATGCATCATAATAAGTAAGCATGAGATGAGATCTAGGAAAAGGAGAGGATAAATTTGGGGAGATTTGGTGGAAGGAGAAATAAATTGCATAAGATAGATAGGAGTAAAAAAATAAGGAGGAATACATGAAGAAGCTTGGGATGGAGGGAAAATGGCACATCACTCAAAGGGATTGTTTAGCTTATCCTTTTACCTATTTAACTTTAAGTACTTTCTTTCCACATGGCTTATTAATCAACATAGTATATGAAGGAGATCAATCATTGTACTAGGATTAATATTACTAGCCAAATTTGCAAGATCCAAAGAAAGGTTGTGTGCATCAAAGCTATATCTTGATTACTATTTTCTCAACAAGGGCCTCATGGTCAAATGATTCTTCTCCATTATGATAAATTTAGTATCATGCATATTCCCAATCATACCAATTTTAGCTTGATTCACAACCATGGTGGGATTGAACTATGACTTCTTACTAGGAAAAGAGGATGATTTTGGTATTAGAAGGAAATAAGGATTGAACAATGTTTAGATTTGATTAAGAAATTAGACAATGAGAAAGCACTTAAATCTAAAAACTAAATAAGATTCAAGAAAACCTTTAAACTACTTGGGTATCAAAGAATGATTTACATAATAAAAAGTTGAAAATTTACAAGTAGAAATACCAAGTTACAAAAACAAGAATAGTCGTTATGGTAATAGAAAGAGAAAATGCTTCCTCTTTAAAAACATGTTTATTAAGAGTTCTAATTTACATAGTGTTGAGGAGTACATAATATAATAAACATGATTCAAGTACCAAAACATTAAGTATAATGATTGGGATGAGAGGATCAACTTGGGGAGGATTATTATAACATCATTAGTTGGAACTTTTTAATTTTATCTCTTTGTGTTCCGTGTTGTTTTTAATGTTCTTAATTAGAGTGTGGATGATGTTAATATAAATTTAATGAAGCATTTTGAAATTTATTTAGTAAAGGTCTCATTTTGTACATCTTTATTAATTGTATAAAAATTTGGACTATTTTGGTTAATACATCTTATTGGAAAACCATTCATTGAAATTTTTTGAAGCCCACAACTGAATGGTTTGTGATGACCTCTTTCCTTCAAGAATTTCTATTATGCTCATCAATTTCAAACCATTTTGGGGTTCTTGAATGTTTTTAAATTTTAACAAACTCATTGCAAAGAGATGGATTTTGAATTTCTTTTTCTTTTTCACATTTAGGTTCTCTCTTCTTATGTAATTTGGAGACACATTGAGTTTCATTGGTTCATGTGAGATATTTATAACAAGTATGCAATGAAGTCAAACTTTATTAGATTTGATTCTTAATATGAGATATTTATTTTGCTTTCCAATCTATAATTTTTTGATGTTCTTGGCTATATAATTGAAGTTCATTTATGTTAAAAACTATTAGATTAAATATTTTTATCCCTCAATTATTTTCAAATGATTTTATACTCTTTTAATCTTTGTATTCTTATTCCTCTTTCATCATTTCCATTTAAAATTTGAACCATTTAAGGATGCTATGTTATAGATTATAGTTGTCTTCCACCCTTTTAAATCAAGTTATTAGTAAGGAAAAATTATTGATAAGTAGATGAATTACAAGTTCTATTTTAGATTTTGTATTTTTTTTATCTAGATATATTATTTACCAAAGTCTCATTGTTTTTTAGGTAAAAATCGATATATATATAACATGGAAAATGTAGATCATGTTCCACCTGTGCCAGATTCTTTGTTTGCAAATACTAGTAATGAGATAAAAAAATTGAGAGATTCATTAGCACAGGGTGCAAACCCGGGGATATATAGTGAACCATGCATACTAATATTGCATAGTCTAGAAAAAATAAAAGATGAACTTGAGAGGACTAGTGCATATTCCCCAGACAGAGTGACTTCTATTCTTTCCCGCATGTGGGAAGAAGTACATGGTGACGTTCCCCTTAAAAAAATACAAGATAGTGTCACCAAAGAAATGATAAAAGCCACTTGTTTTCCATTTTATCAAAATGTGTGTAAGGTTAAGGGATACTAGGTCACTAGATGTGTCGATCATGCTATGGCCTCATTGATCTACCCATGATTTCTAGCAGCACATGGTCTATACCCAAACAATGACCAGATTCCATTGTATTTTGTTCAACAGTTGTATGCTGAGGTCCATTTGGGCCTCAAAGTTAACTACCTGGACATTCCACCATATGTTGGTCAGGGGCGTGGTAGGATTGATGATAGGCCCACCTATCATCGAGTAGATAGACCACCCCCAATGTTTATGGTATTGGTTGGTGATAGGTCTCCTGCTCTCACCCTAGCTCTAGCCCCCATAGCAGATGAGGTTGTTGTTGCTTCCCAAAAGGAAGCAATTGACACTGTAGGTGACATTGCGACTGCCACCACTAGGATATTTGATGATCATTTAGGTCAGTATTTGATATCTAGAAATTCTTGATCCACACCATTTTCAACACAGTGGACCACCATGGATCCTTTTATAGTGGCTAGCATCCCTACTACACAGCTTGATGCACTTACAGGAGATATGTCACGCATGACTCTACATTGTTTGGCTAAGGACCTGTTGGAGGCATATGCCCACATTGCATCAGACAATGGGATCGGTATAGAGCATGTTAGAGATCATTTGAGACATAGAGGTTGTTTAGTTCTAGGATCCCATCACTCTCAGTCGAGCACTAGTGCGCATCAGAATCCACCTACAGTTCATACGGTAGCTGCACAGACTATGGGTTTTACTGATATGTTGATTGGTTTTGGTTCATCATCACCGATGCCATCTCACCTTCATAGTCCTCTACATTCATCATTTATGGCAACGGCTACGATAGACTGACATGCAAGATATTGATTCGTCAGCTTGACTGATTTGGTCCTGGTGGAGGCAAATATTTCGGGGAGGGACTTAGGTCATTTGATATCAAATGATGTGCATGTATGTGTGCATGTGCATGTTTCAATTCTTTTTTCATTATTTTTTAAATTTCTTTTTAACTAGATATTCATGTAAGTTGATATATATGTGTATATATATTGTTACAGGTGGACATACCTCATATCACTCCTCTAGCTCTTGGTCCGCATCATGCATGATTACGTGATCTATGGATGAATTGCTATCAAGGGACACGTAGCCATAAAATATATATTTATGTATGCATAGATAAATACAAGTTCTAGATTGATATTTAAAAATACAAGTTCATTTAAAAATAACTTTCATATTATTTCTTTAATAAAAATTATATGTATTTAATACATCTTGTACACAATTTTATTTTATGTGGCTCAGACATCCATCAGAGCAGGACCGTTCTCATTCAGATGGCCATTAGTCTAGGAGTAGACATTCATATTAGGCCATGCATTCTAGATTTATGATCTTTATCACATGTGTATTTGATTATATGATGATCTTTAAAATAGTATTTGATATTTGATGATTTCTAACTTACACTTGCTTATATGATATACATACATTTGCTTATTTTTTGATCTTTAGTATTTGACATTAGATGATCTTTAATTTACATTTGTTTTTTATGATATATGTACATATATTTTCTTATATGATATATATACATACATTTGCCTCTTTGCTTATAATATATGTTATGTTTATATGTATTGAATCCCTTTACATATATGTACATGTGTTTGTTTATGGTTTAAACATGTTTACACATAATATATGTATGCATTTGCTTTAAATATTCAATATACATACATGTTTTCTTATTTTATGATCTCTTAAAACTTACATTTCCTTATATTCAATATACATTTGATCTCTAGTAGAATTTTAGGGAAATCAATGCCATTTTATAATTAAGTTCATTCATGTTGATCACAATAAATATTTTTTAAAAAATGACTAAAGCAACATGAACCATTGAGTTGAGAAAAAGATATAATCATTTTGACAAGTAACTTGAAATTCAATTCAAATTATATCGAGCTATTATACATTTTTTTACAAGTAACTTGAAATTCAATTCAAATATTTAATTAAGAAAATTTAATTCAAATTATACCTCTATTATACATTTTCATAACCAACTTGAAATTCAATTCAAATATAATTAAGAAAAATTCAATTCAAATTATACCCCTAATATTTATACATTTTTGACACTTTACCAAAATTCTAAAATTACTAGATATGTTGTGCATACCTATGCATTAAATAAAAACAAACTCCACAATGAAATATCTTGTTTGTTTACTACTTGATTCATTTAAACTAGGATCTAGTTATTCCATGTACACTTGAATAATTTTGATTCACTTGGAGTGCAAATTTTGGAGAAGTTTTTGCACATTTATCAAGGAGGAAAATATTGGAGCTCTATTAAACTTTTCATTTTTATCAATCAAGGAAAAATTTGGAGGATAATTTAACTAAGTTGGTAGAGGACTTGTTTAGAGTCATCTTTAAGTCAAGAAGAAATGGAACAACAAAGAAAAAGAAAAAATGCATCTCAACAAAAATTGTCAAAAGAAGAACAAAAGAGGCGTGATCAAAACTTGGAAAATTATCATAGAAAGAAACAAGGTACATGCTTGTTTCTTCTCTCTCTCACTCTCAAGTGTGTGTTTATTACTTTTACTTTGAAGGTTTCTAACCATCATTGCACTTGAATGACTATAAATAATTTTAAATATCCTCAAGTCTTCTTGGTCATGCAAGTTGCAATGTTTATATGATCCTTGACTCCAATTCCTTAAGACAATTCTTTTTGTTTCAATATTTACAGTGTTTTGTGTCTTTCATATTTTATTTTCATCACTTCAATGTTCTCAAATTATTTTTATGTTTTATGCTCTAGGGATTCCTCAAGCAGGAGTCAAGCCAAATATAGATATTGGATCAAACGAATCTGTTGAAGAACACATGGACCTTGAAGTTAGGGAGGAGACCCAAGTTCAAACAATGCTTGTTGGAGAGGGGTCAAGATCACTTCCTTCTACTGGTAGGGATGAGCATATAAAAATAGCATAAACTTCTCTCACTTATAGCTCATCATGTTTTATCAGTTTGTTTGCTTTCATACATAAACTTCACTTATATATTTAACATCACCTCTCACTTTTGTTTGCAAAATATTTTGTGACACATGTGTAGGAAGGGCTCAACAAGCAGGAAGTTTTCATGCTCAAGTCAAGCCAAATCTAGACATTGGATCAAATGAATTTGCTCAAGAATGCATGGTCCTTGAAGATAGGGAGGAGGCACAAGTTGAAACAATGCATGTTGGAGAGGGGTCAGGATCACTTCCTCCTAGTGGTATGGATGAGCATATAAAACTAGTTGAGAAGGTAGGGAAAAAAATTTCTCATAGAAATTTAGATCATTTACTTGAAATGGATATGGAGAAACTCAAATATTATGCCAACCAGCCTTATAATAAGAGAAAGAGGTCAATGACTAAATCTGTAAATGGAATGATCAATCATCATTTCAATCATCTTGATACACTTGAAAACCCAATTTTTATCATCGCTTACTTCTTCGTGATGAGCTCAAAGAGTCATTACAATTGTTGCGTCCATTCATCATCAAATAAGAAGAAACAATAATCTGGATTACAAAGGATATTGTTCAAAATGTTATAAAGGGTTTAGATTCCATTAGAAAGGATCTCAACCTGTGGATAAGGCCACTACAAGAAGGGTGATGTTGACATCTATTGTACATCAAGATATAGCAAGAAAAGAAAATGTCAAAGACTTTCAACCTAAAATTGGTTATAGTAGAACCACATCATAAAATATGAGAAAAAAAGATAAATTTTTTGATAGGAGCTAAAGGAAATTGGGCAATTATGTAGAGCTCCCGCCCGACACAGATTGAAGATGTTAGGAACTTGGTCTCAAACTTTGGCATGATCAAAGTTCCTGTCCATCATCAAATAATTAGATAAAGGAGTATACAGGATTGGACCTAGTATTTAAGGAAAATCATATCAAACATCACAGACTTAATACCCTGAGATGTATATGAACTTCTTTGTAATGCATATCCTCATATAAAGATTGGGCAAAAAATGTTTCAAAGGTTAAAGCCATATTATGTGAAGATAAACAAGTTTTTTGAAACTTGTTGTTGTCATTATCATATTGAATTTGATATCTACTATCAGGTGTTTCGAAAGATGAGAGAAGAAAGATGTGGGTTTCAAAATGCACCTCCTAAACAGGCAAGTTTGTTCATAAAGTCTATATTATGTGATCATGAAAATGGACCCCAAATAAATTGCATAAAAGGAATTTGTGAGACATGTGGAAATTTGGCTAAATTTCCTTCAAGAATTGAGGATAATCGACCTAACAAAGATAGTAAATTGCAAGAGGTAAGTACTATTTTAGAGAGTTTATTTGTTTCAATTTCTCATAGATCAAGTTATTTGATTCTCTTTGATGTAATGTTTCATTGATCAAGTGTGGTTTATTAGTTATTCACATATTTTAATCGTAATAATGTGTACAAGTATGTAAAGTTGCAAGAAAATCTTTGGGAAAGAATCCACAAGGTTGATCTATGTAGAAGAGGAGATTCCCATTGGTGCACTTATGGAAGATTTTCAAAATTGATACCTAATTCATACATTATCATTCATTTTTGCTATAAGTACAACAATTCCAAACATTGAGAGATACCTCTCCACATGGAACAGCTTCTATCAAGAGTTGACTTTGCAGAAATTAACCTTTGTACATCAAAAAGGAGATTCAATCGTGCATTACTTTTCAAAGCAGATCACTCATTATGGTTCAAGTGTGTTACTCCATGCACAATCAGGAATTGATGTTGAGAGATAGATGAAGAACGAAGTCATTAAAAAGAATATCACTTTATTAGTGATGATAGCATGACACACTTCTTTATCCAACATTGTTTTACAATATTTTTTGAGAATTTGAGAAGTAGGGGTGTCAAATTTGAAAATCATTTTGTATGGTCAGATGGATGCGCGGCACAATTCAAATCTTCACGACCATTCTATGCACTTTGTAGATATCATAAAATCTACAAAATACCACATGTTTGGAGTTTTTTCGAGAGTGGGCATGGAAAGGGTGAGCATGATGGAGCAGGAGCTTGCATCAAACGAGCTTTAAGAAAGCATCAAATGAGTTATCCAGAAGATCATCTAGACAATGCACATGATGTTGTTGAATGATGCAAGAAATACTTGCATCAAATGTATTCGCATTATTCAAGAAATTCAAAACCAACACATTCCACAGAAAGGTTTTAATATTCCGTATGTATAAATTACATTAAATCAAAAATTTGAATTTATTTAAATTTAAAATATATATATATATATACATATTTGTTCACATAAGTTTTTGTTGTACATATGTATCTAGTGTGGATAGAAGATCGATGCATGGATGCAAGAGGGTAGAAAAAACAAGATCTTTGCATTGTGTTAGGAGTTTAGATAGTCGCCATGGATGGATATTAGACACAAGGGATTACTCTTGTTTTTGCACTGAGTGCATTGAGGGAAACTCTGATTGTGCATGCAACAATCAAGAACTTGGATATGTTGGTAAATGGGATATAGTGCCACTACTTGTTTCAGAAACATATGATGAAGACAAGGAAGAAATATTTGAAGACATTCATTTGATTTCAATTGATTATGATCATATTTTAGGATTCGTTAGAAAAGGTACACGTGTAAGTTTTCAATAATTTAAAATTTTTATTATATATATCTAGTTAATGACCTTTAGAGACATTTCTAAATTTTTTAGATTTTTTTTTGTGTAAATTTGGTGTATAGGAGATGTTTTTGTAGTCATAGTAGAGCCTGAAAACATCAAAGGTGTTAGCTATTATTTATTGCATTGCACATAAGAGAGGAATAAGCTAACAGAACCTAAACCAAGT